>JAALXI010000480.1:0-36547 GCA_012977755.1 Fusarium nurragi | reverse complement strand
GAAGATAGTAGATTGTTAAAGACTTACTTCCTTGCCTAGGTATTTCTGCTTTGCCTCATAGGTAACACAAAGAAATGAGAAAGTAGTGTTTGTGATGAATAGGAGCGACGTGAAAAACTGCGTAGGCAGCACCGAACGTCAAGAATGCACCAGGCAGCTCGACTGACCGTTAGGGGAAAGCTCAGAAAATCCAAGTCCACTCAGGTCGAGCAGGTCAAACACTCGCCAAGTACGTACCCACTATTAAGAGCCGGACGTTTGGCTTTGGGGATTATGTTTACACTGATATAGCAGTCCCTGATGGCCAAGCGTAGTGGACTACTGACTGCTTCTGGAACCGCATGGAATCTCGGCCAGCTGTTGCTGTATTGCCCTACAGCCTGGATCTGCGGAGTTATGCAGATATTTGACTTGGATAGAAGACACCATCGTTCTATGCAGACCGTAGCAGAAACATCTTTCTTATACACTAAGTGTCACAGCTACTGGCCTCACACCTTTCGGATCTTTTCAGGTATACACGTGTTTCCCATCATGAGCTATCCGCTATTCCCAACTCCCCTATTGGACTGTTACGTAGGAAAGTAAAGGAGTCATTCGATGCTTATTACACCCACAAGATCATTGCTGACCTTGGACGTACCTAGCCTCGTATCCCCTTTCACCCTCCTTGGCTATCCGACGTTTCGGTCAAAATCCCCCCGAGCCAATATCGAACATGGCCACGGCCCTCGAACCCTCCACTCCTCCTGACGAGCACAAGCCGCTAAGGCATAGACACGCTTGAAGTAGCCGGCAGAGTAGCTAGGCTCACGTATCTGCTCAACAGCAAGTTACCTTGACCACTTCCATCCGATCCATCTAGCTGTTCAAAAGCTCCATTCCCCTTGTGTGATCACCAAAAATGGCCCTGTCCCGCCGACTCTGGGTGCTGGGAATATCAGAGAGCCTTTGGGGTTGTCTTAGGCTGGTGATGTGTTGTTACCTCAGCTGTCGATAGTTGAGGCATTGCTTAAAAGGGTGATTATCCAGGAAAGAAAAGGCAGGTTTCGTCCGATTCATTGTGAGAAGTTCGTGCCGCTGAGTTACTGGGTACTCAATGCCAACTTTGAGACTACCAGATCGAGATCAAGTGCCTAAAGGGTTTCAGGGGCTGTGAGAAACATGCCACACTTGTCTCTCCTCCTCGACGACATGGCAAACTCCATTATCTATCTTGGTTTCTAGTTCCACAGGGGCTCAAAAGAGACAGCATTTGAAAGCCCCGCAGTTTGCACCCTTGCAGCTTACAAGAGTTTCTGCGGAAAGGCAGTCGTGCTCTACGAACAATACTCAAGGCCAGAGTTGATGTCTCTTGAGACTGTTTCTTCCGACCAACATCGGACCATCTCTCGAATCGGGTCAGCCGGGGCAATATCGATAAGTTGTTTCTGGTGGATCAGTCTTTGATCATACGTGTAATAGAAGTTGAGATATGGCCTAAGTCTTCTCTCCAAAAGCGTGATTTCCAGTAGTATTCACGTGTCATGTCACGCAAGGGGCTGTGTTAGTGACGAAACATAATTCCGATATTGATCAATGTGAAATTGATATGGTCGTTACGCTGAAGATAATCTATTCTTAACTAAACTTGACAAAAGTCCATCTGACCGCTAACGTGTGATACGGTCGAGTCTGCACCTTTCACAGAGTCTCTTTAAGCAAAGCTCACATCTGTAAAAGAAGTCGGGTAACATGCCACGGCAGTCCTCACATCGGCTACGTACCAGGCGGATATTCTAACTCGTGTGTTGACATTCGTGGCTCTCGATTAGATTACGCCTGTCTTGTTGAGATCGAAACCGTCTGCGATTGTCGAGGTATTCGATGTGGATACCACGGTTTCCAAATAGCGGAAATCTTTGCTGTCCTTCGATCGGGAGGTTGGCTTGAGTCTGCAGACGGTCCTCGTCCCAATGCGGGCATAGACAAGTCCTCCATTTTAGGCCGCAGACGTAGCAGAATTGGGCACCACAGACACAAGCTACATCTGGGTAAGTGGGAATGACTTGGCATTGGCCATATTGATAACTCACTTATGTGGTTGCAGCCATAAGTCAGCTCGACAACTCTTCTGCAGGCGTAGCACCTCTGCCAGCCTTGAGCTTTTGCCAATTCCAACAGTTCCTGCGATGTGGGGTCCTTGGGGCATAATCCCTGGTGAGAAGCAGCTTTGCAGAGTACACAAGTATCCCGGTTGCAACGTGGGCAAGTGCCCGTTTTGGCTTTGATGAAATGACCGGGGATAAATGTTGAGCAGCTTGGGTCGTTACAATATGTTTTATCTACCGTCTCGTATTCGATCTTCCTCGCGCGGAACTTGTCTAGTAGCGCTGCTGAGATATGAGAGTTGAACTCGTCGATTTGCAAGGGCTGACCACAACATCGAGGAGGGAAGAGCGATCTATCTCGGAGAGATCCTTCAACGAGGTCGACTAGACATTTGCGGCAGTATTCGTGGGAGCAGAGCGACCTTGATAATGCGGGCCCAAGAAAGGAGTCACCACAGCAAACACAAGATCTTGACGTCTGGTATCCCCAATTTTTATCGACGTGGACCGGGTCAGCCGTAGGCGCATCGATAGGATGGTTCGTCAACTCCACGAGAACTCTGCGACATAATGTCTGCCTATACTGCGGGTCAAGCCCTGGGATGTCGTTCAAAGATGCCAATTCCGTGTGGGCAAGTAGCCTAGAACGAGCAGCCTCTAGCTCGGAGGCCATGACATGCGCGAACAAAGCATTGGTAACCCCTCTGGCGCGATCAGCCTCTTGTTCGGTGTCAATATTATTCGTGATCTCGCCGTACAACACGCCAAGCTCCTCGTCGTATACCTCAATAGCCAAATTAGCGTCCTGATCTCCGTCCTCGTGCTGCTTCCCTTTCTTTGACCGCCTCTACCGTTCGAGTTCCAAGTGTTGCAGCTGGATAGCCAGCCGGAGATTGCCGTTGTCGTCCATAAATGTATTTATCTAAACAGAGAGTTAGATGCGTGCATAACTTCATAGCAGAACGAATCAAGTTTGATCTCACCGACAGGTAAGGAACGTGCGCAGTGCATAAATCAATATATGCAGCCGTTAAAGATGAGCCACAAATTCTGTTCACAAGCAGTGCTTTGGTCGAAGTTGGAATGAAGCAAACTGGTCGGTCTTCTGCAGCTGTAGGTAGATGGGCTGCTCATAAACTTTGGGCAAGAGAGCCCTTGTTCTCTGATCTGAGTAGGCAATCACTCGATGAAGAGAAGGGACTTTGCTTTCGCTTTGATCTGGGGAAAGAGGCGTACTAACAAGAGAATCTCAGAAGAGTATTCACCTCATGCAGGTATACTTAGGGTCTAAACGTTAATAGTATAAGAAGTTATTATATATTATTTGAAGTAGCCTAAATTATTAGAGTTTCCCTCTAATGTAATCCTAAATTCCTCCTTATTGTAGATGTAGGTTAGTATGTGGGCGATGAAGACTGATTATTGCGGGGCCAGGCCTCAGTTGACTCTTCCATCTTCAACCATTACCTGCGAAGGCCGAAAAAGGTGGGACCTACTTACATATTCTCGTACTGCGTTCAATATTTTGAAGGCGGCAAGAGGCTACAACGCGATGTGGCTGGTCGACCATATACGAAGACTGCCGTACTATTCACCGACCAAACAGGTGGAAGACCGGCCAGGCAACAAAGCGATGGCGACCTCAGCAGCGGACTTCCCCACCACCCAGGCGAGGGCAATTGGGTTGAGAGGAACCCTCCTTGGCTCGGCAGAGTATGCTTGAGTGTTTCAATCATTGAAGCAGCAACGACAACTTACAAAGAGGCAAACAACATTCATAGCAAGTGGATACCATCGGGCCTAACCGTTGATAAAGCTACCACGATAATCACGGTGGGAGAACCTTTGCCCGCCCTCCCCTTACTTATCCTAAGATTAGCCAAGTTTACTTACATCTCATCATAAACCCACCCTAGATTCCTCGATGGTGAAGTGGTCTGTGATTGATAAAACTCTCTCCATCTACCTGGATGCAACGCTTGGTGCCTTGCTGAACCATTGGGGGGTTTCATTTCCCAGACTCATGGGTAATACCTCTGCTGGCCGAATTGTTGTCTACTTATATCCTGAGGCAAGACGGCGGTTTTTCCTTCGCTGTGTGTTGGGGGAGACCGTTCTTCGGGTCAGAACACCCTCCATTTTATGCGTGTTACCTAATCCAAGACATTTTGCAAAGAAACAATGATAGTGTATGCTATTCCTATGCTATAAAGTGGAAAGCTCTTCTTACTCGCAGATCCCTCGATTCTGGCGTGTTAGGGCGCATCAGCATTTTGAAATGCACCGGGCAACACGGGAGATAACGATGCTAACATCCCTATTACCTTCAATCCCGTCTTCGCCTCTAATTCTTCCACCTAGCGGTGTCATTCATCCAGGGTTCTCCCAGTGCTACGGTCTATATCCTGGCAACGAGTAGTGGAAGTTTAGGGGAGGGGTAAGCTTGGAGTTGTTGGTATAAAGTTCGATGCCAGAAGTTGTGACTGTGATGAGGGGAAAGGGACATTGGGATACAGCTGGGAAGCCTTCCGTTTATCTTTTCCCATCTTCTAGTGGTCTATAGTAATTACCCGTGTCCGAAAGAAATCGTTGACCATATTACACTGGGAGTCTCATTGAGTTTATGAAATTCAATCTGATGCTGTATATCACTACTGAGACAGGCGCAGGCTGACTATGCCGGCTAGCCATTCTCTGCGCCATCGGTCTAGTATAGCAACGAACACAGCTACGAAAGAAAGTACACTTTATTTGCAAATGGAAGCCGAAATCATACAATCATTGCCTGAGCCTGTAGTTTGCAGCAGCGGTTGTCTAGTTGATCTGACCAATCCCGAACAAGTTACACCGGAATGTATTATGCGTACACTTATGAAAGACCGGACAGCGGGGAGATCAGCTGCGTACAATTGTGACTTCCTAGACCTGCTTTCCTTCATACACTTCATGGAATCTTAGAATCACATACAACAAACCAAGACTCGCACCATTAATTCATTGAAAGTCCTTCCTCTTTCACAATCACAAGCTAGTAATGCAATTATGTAGGAATTGGCTTCGATATTGATATCATGTCTATTTATCTTAATTATATATATGTAGTATTCCAGATCCCTTATTTGATTGCATGTGACGTCTGTGATTCTGTGTACATGCTGCCTGTTCTTGTTTTCTCAAGAAAGGAGACCTTCGTGGTCGAGTCATCTTGAGGCAGGAGCAGCCTTGCCTACTCTTTTTGCATTGTGACACTAGTCCCTCTGACCCCCCAATCTCTTCTCGTCAACAAAAACACATTACGGAATATCGCATCCTTTCCTTCTATTTTCTCGCTATGCCGTGTCTCTTGACGGTTTGCCATTCACTTACCAGAAAATATCTCGGCTGCTGTATTGTGCCATTTAACTCACATATTCTGTGCCGTTGATAAAGCCTGTCACTATTGACTCGAATTCAACTCCCGAGCCTGAACACTACTGTCACTCCAGGTTGAGTTGAGTCACGTCGACAAATACAATGGCGCCAACGAAGAAGCCGGCGGGAAGACCTCGAGCAACAGCGAGCAAAGCGGCCACAATAAAGACAGCATCCGTGACAAAGAAACCAGCAGCGGCAACGAAATTTATATTCGAAAACGCAGCGAGAACGACTTTGCCATGGGAACTCAGAAGAAAAATATTCTTGGTAGATCTCGAACAACAGAATGCTGGAGTGAAACTAAACGCGTTTGAGGCACTCAGAATGAAAAGATTTATGGAAGATGCTAGGACACGACGAGCATTGGGGCTATGTATAAAGGAACCCACGAAAAAGCAGAATAAGAAAGCAGAGAGAAAGGCACGATGGGAGTCTAGGTTCCAGAGTCTGGGCAAGACGCTGTCAACGATACAAAGGGTGGTACTCCTGAGAAAGAAGCCAGGAGTCAAGAAGAGGCCCGTGGCAACCAAATCTCCTTCAAGTGCCAGGCCTGGAGGGTCTCCTGGTAGGCCAACTCCACAATCACCATTGTATCAGAACCCTTACTCACTTTCTCAAGCGCTTCGACCGACACCACCGACTCCAAGTAATTATAAACCTCCCATGTCCAGTCCACGCCCAGAACCGCGCGCCCCAGCACAACATACTGCCACAGCAAGCAGCAGCTCTCGGAGCGTTTCTGACCCAAGTCGCCCGGGCACTCTGTCAGACATTGAATTGGCAAAAATCGAATTCGCGGCTACCATTTTTCTCGAACTCATGAGATCTGGACAATGATGTATGTCCTCAAGGCTCCCAGGCCACCAAGTTTCGATGGCTCCGCCTACCGCTGAGTTTTCTTGTCGCATCAGGCCCGAGTAGCTGATCTACCTGTGATGACGACTAGAGACTTCTTCTCAGACCCCTACAAGCCCCTCCCTGCTCATTCTACGTCAGTCGAGTAGTGGATCTTCTGCATCAACATCTGTGCTAGCCCTTGTGGCTGGAGCAATAGGAACTACTTGCTCGTTAAGATGGACTCTTGTTGTCTGCCTTTATTGAGGATCCTGGCATTACCGCTGACCAAACGGTGCCATTAATTGACAGGGTACGAGACTCAGCCAGGGATGCTCACATAACACCCTAGGAAGTAGCTTCGTTCAGCAGCAATTCTCAATATGTTTCTTTACAATCACTTATTCCACAGTGATTTGTGTCTAGCTTGTTGCTCATGTTTCACAATTAGAATAAGTCTTCTCAGTTGTTGTCACGGATCGAGCCCTGATGCAGCCCAGTCTTGCATAGCTTGCGATCCAAATATTCAAGCTGCTCCCTCCGGGAGGGATCCTCCTCAACATAAGCTACCAAAGAGTTGTCAATATGAAACACCATATTCTCTCCATCCTCCCATGCATACTTCGGCCACTTGGCGCCCTGAATTCCCTCAAAGTCGTGGTTCATGCCACTTGCAAAGCTAATCCATATTAAGACATCAAGACAGCCAACTCATCAAATGACCCATGTCTCGGTTCAGTTGCATTCAGTAGAGCCAGACAGTCGGTATTACGGAAGATGAAAGGCAGATCCACCGAGTGACCAGCGCCTTGGCCGGGATTGCGATCTTCAGATACAATACCAAAGCGATGGCTGTACGCAGTGAGGTTCGACTTAGCCCATCTTCTGTTCAACGCTCTCCTGTGTGCATGTATGGCCCTGCCGCGGCCAAAGGCTACCGCCAGCTTCCATTGCGCATCGTACGAAGCCAGATCGCCTGATGGGCACCTTTCAAATGTAGCAGGGAGAACGCGACAGGGAATGTCGGGATACAAAGCTGAGATAGTCTCAATGGTCTCGTTGTGTCCCACTCATGTGTTATGTTGATGCCTCTCTGGGCGAAAAGTCTCCATCGTCGGATGTTGCACCGTTAATGATCGGGGCATGAACGAACTTACCCTGACGGACCAGCTCCGAGCGGTCGTCCTGGATGAATTCGCCGCAGACAATATCGAGATAAACAGGAAACGACACATTGCCGATAATTTCAGCGAGTTTTAACCATGGGACCTCTCGCAGGCATTGTAGAGAGTCCTTAGCAGAGTCACAGTCTGTTCGACTGAGGAGGGACTTATACCCCTTCTCCCAGCTCGGTAAGCCTTCAACATCTTACTCTAGAAAGTTCGTGTAGAACCATGTGGCACTTTCGAGGATAGCTGCCCTGAACAGCCCGTCATCACGACCGCCGAGAGCAGTTAGCTGGGATTCGACACCTCGAGCACCTCCATTCTGTCCCCAGATACTCACCTTGTCCAGATCAGCACCGAAAGCCGCGAGGTTCCACTTCAAAGCAAGTCTTTGGTCTCGCAAACCATTGTTTCCCACGCCTTCAGTTCCAATGGCTGAGCTCCAGAGGTATCCCCAGGCTCCAAAGCGGTAGTTGATAAAGACACCGCTGATAGGCGAATCTATCTTTACTGACTCGTCGACAAGAAAGGTAAGGTTGGAGGATGGATCACCGCTGAAACCTCCCACAAGGCTACCCCCGTGTATCCAAACGAGAACAGGAAGTTTCTCATCTGCGACTCCTGCCGGTCGAATGACATTCAGGTGAAGGCAGTCATCGGAGCCACCTGAGAGAGAACTTGAAGGGTATCCGTACTGGTAACATCTAGACAGGAAGTCTGTTGCATCTCGCACTTCACTCCATGCTGAGGTCAGAGGCTGAGGATGTCTGAAGCGCAGATGGTTCTATGGTGGCTGGGCGTCGGGCACACCAAGAAAGTAGTCCTGGTTATACGTGGAGCTGTGAGTGCCATAATATGAATCGTTCTGAAGCTTGACAACGGGACTATTCGAGGGTCTCTCCGTGCAGCAGCTGCCAGGACCAAGATGAGTGACGAGGACAGCATCTTCAAAGTGATATTAGCTGTTGTATACAAACTTTGAACGGTATATATATATATTGGGCACTTACACTGCAACTACCAAGTAGCAGCCCCTGGGGCCGAGATGGTCACTCACCACACTCTCTAATCTGGGGTTGGCCGATGTTTGTGCGGAACCCCCCAGGATAACGGTAGTGTTGTAGGCCAAGACTAGTTCTGCCACGGGTCAGGATGAACTCCACGGGCGTATTTCGCCTCTGGGGGGCTCTTGGTTGGGCTTGTCTGTGATCTTATACCTTGGAGTATTCCGACATGTTGGATCATATGACGAGTTTGCCAGTCTTGGCCTGCTCCGTGGCTCATTGAACTTGAGGGTTATCATCCTTGACCATTTAGCTTGTCCATGAGCTATTGGCTTGAGTGCATCAGAGTCGTTTCTTGGTCCACAATGGACTAATCTTTTTAATTGAGCACCACTGAGGAAGGACGATAAATGTGTATATACGGGTACCCTATGCAATGCTCAAGCCCCTCTATGAACTCCAAAGCATACACCACAAAGCACCTCGCTCATCGAAATGAAGAAGAGGCTATACAAAACCATTTAAGCATCGATATGCTAAGCCCATCTTACATGTAGCATCATCTCGACACATTCTCCCTTAAGCCCTTCGTCCTCAATGTAAACTTCGTGTCGCCTTCCCCAAACGGCAACGCAACAACATCCTCGATATTCTCAACATGCGCATCATTCTTATTATTCCCATTACTCTTAAGAAGAGCAGCTCTCAACGCATCGCTCTGCTGGTTTACCTCGCTGTCCATGCTCCCTCTGCGACTCTCGTTCAGGCTACCAGCATCACCATCCAACTGCGCTGACATGGCCGGCATTCTGCCCTTAATTCTGCCGGCCCATAAACCCCGGACGCCGCCTTTCTTGCGCTCGGGTACTTGATCGCTTCCGGCGCTGGAGACGTACAGGAGGTATTTGATGTTGGGGAGTGTGTGGCGGATATCGACGACGCGGAGGCCTTGGGATGAGCAAAGGGCTTCTATGTTCTTGTTGAGGAGGAACCAAGCATACTCGAAGCGCCATTGTCCAGCTGTGGAGCCACCCCGAGGAAGATAGAGTGGGAATTCTCTGCGCGAAGCAGTCTTCTCGGACAGAAGGGAGATGCTGTCGCGCGCATATGATCGAGAGCCAAACCAGTCGAGCGGATACGGTAACGGATATGATAAATAAAACTGCAGGTGTTTTGTCAGCAAGGCGACGAATCCCAGTCCAGCCGATAGGACGTCCTCGGAGATATGCTTTGCGATAGAGGCATCGTATGTCGAGTTTGGAAGTGGTATACTACATATTTGGAAAGAAAGCGGTGGCGCGTTTGGGATTGGCGTAATGGGGAATATGTCTGTAAGGTCGGAGCAAATCCGTCTTCGTTGGCCTCGGATCTTTTGTTGGGTTTGATCGAGAAGTTCCTCAGAAGTGGCCAACTTCTCTCTATTGTTGGCCATATCTATCTCGGCTTGCATCTGGAGCTCCCTCCCCTTGACGATAGCTTCTCGACGGGCCCTAATCGATTCGCGCAGGTCGTCTCGTTTCTTTTGCGTGAGATTGTTCGAACGTCGTTGTGCCGCCACATACTTTTCTGCCATGGCAACGGCTTCCTGCGCCGTCCCCGATGTGTCCACCGGACTATCGTCCAATATGTGGTTTATCTCTTCCATCAATCGCTGTTGCGTCTCTATGGCGTCTTCTATCGAGCTTTCTAGATTGGCCAGCTTCATGAGCGCATTGTATGACGAGGTTGCTGTAGGGGGCGCTTGCTTCGGTTCGGATATCTTATTCGGGAAATCGAAAGAGTAAACGCCGTCTTCGAGATGGAAAATTAGTGCATTGGGTGGAAAGTGTCGGTCCATAAGCGTGCCTATAAAGTTGAGGCGGCGGAGATCGATCGTTTCGTCAAGAAGAAAGGTCCACGTCTCGGCTTTCGGTCGTCTCGCCCATACTCGTATTACTAAGGAATAACATCTTGAGATTGCGGATGCACAGTTTTCTAGACTGAAGAATTTGAAGTTAAAACTCTATAAATGGTCAGATATTGCTGTTGACTCCCAATGGACAGCCATCTTACCGTCGCGCGCTCGCGCACCTCACTGACGTAGACAGGATCATCATTCCCATTCACGTGTAGCGAGTAGAACACATCCCCAGCAGACTCCTCAAACAACGTTTCCAGCTTCTTCTGTCTTGCGAGGGGATTGACGTGCGCCAAGCTCAAGCTCGTCCTGCGTTTCGGCTGGGGACGCAAAGCATCAGGTCGCACGCTATCCTTCCTCAAGCTCTCCGACGATCTTGACGGGTGCAGTTGGTTCGATTCCCTTAGCACAGGTAACTTGCCCAAGCTGGTAGCCAGGTCCGCATCGTCGGCTGTCCTAAGACTCGTTGGCGCAAAGGATAAGTTGCGGAGCCATATCCCACGAAGGTGACGAAGCTTGCGATTCTGGGCGAGAAGACGAGGGCGGCGAGGTTCGGCGAGGGATGACATGGTAGTGACAGTGGCATGCGGCGATTGCGCAGCTTATTTATGTTCGCGGCTATGACATTGGAGGGGAAAGTGTTGGAACTCCAAATTTGGTGCGCGGGCAGAGGGGAGTCGTCATCGTGGATGAAGCGCGACAGCTCGGAGCTTACCTGGGGTTGCGAATCGCGGTAGTTGCATAACTGCTTTAATGAAATGCGGGCAATTACTCACCTAACCTGTAGTGCACAATAAAAGATCTTTTCACCCATTACTACAGATACAATCCCAAGATGACGAGGCTTTAGATCACTATTAGAGTGACGTTTAATGTTCTCGAGTCTGATCAATCATTATCGTAGTAGGCGTCATTCCTGACCTAACGTACCCTGGATTTGAGAAAAAAAGGGACGTGTCGTCGACTTGCGTCTTGTAACGAGCGCACGTTTCCCACTCACGATCTCAACTCATCGAGATTAGCCGTCTGTCCAAGCAAGTTAATCAGCGGCAAAAACAACTTCTCCCCGCCAGTCTCAGACGCGCTTGGAAGAAGTTTCTTCAGATCGTCCCAGTTCTTCCAAAACCACCCCTCGCACTTCTGAGGCTCCAGAATCTTGGCTATGTCAGCTTATTACCCCACGTTACTTCGTGCAGATTTACCTTAGGTTCCGCGCTCTCATCTACCATCTCGCAACGGACAAAGATGGTAATGTAGTGCTTCTTCTCCTGCTCGAACACGTCGTTCGTCACGGCCACGACCTTGATAGCGCGGACTTGGAGACCTGTTTCTTCGAGAGTCTCTCGCTCGGCGCAGGCGAGGAAGTCCTCGCCGTAGTCGAGGTGGCCGCCTGGGAGCTGAATAGTGCCTGCGTTCATTAGCCTCAGCTCAAATTTACCTATTTCAAGTATCTACCTGCTCCGTGGCTACCTGTTCGCTTGCCGGTGAGGAACTTGCCATCGCGGGCGTAGATGAGGGCGGCAACACCAACGCGAGGATTGGGGGCTTCTGTCGACATTATGGCGGTGTGTTTTGGGTATCGAGTGTCGATATGACTGATACTCAGTGAGCTGTTTGTTCAGTAAAAAGGGAGATTCTAAATGCGATGCGCTTCAATTTTAAGTGAGTTGGAAGAACGCCCAACCAGGCGCAGCTGTGCTGTTAGTTGATGACTCATCGTGGGCATAATCACAGCCATAGGTAACAATAGGCAGCGAGTAACGACGAAGTGGAAAAAAGACTCATCGTCAACTCATATCAAAGCCAGCAACGCATAAGTTGGAAAACAAACCGGCATTCATTGCGTTGCCTAGGGGCGCAATGGGAAACGTACTTATACAGCGGCGCCTGGTAGCACCGACGTGTTGAACAACACATCCGAAGGCAAAGGCAGGATAAAGCACAAATGCGAAGTGTAATTGTATAAAGTGTATTTGGGATACATAACTGGATCCATTTTGAACGCCCTTTCAAGTTCAAACGCTAATAGTAATGATCAACCTTGCTAGCATATATCCTCATCAATTCGTATCCGTGTCTATAAATCCCAGATATAAACAACAGATGGAGAGATCTCATATTTAGACGAGCTGCACGAAATCAAATGCCAGAGCAGCATTAGTTATAGCAAAATAACGATGCCATAAGAGGAGGTAACCTGAAGACACTGCTGAGGTCGAGTTCCATGTGGATAAAGGATTTCCACAGGTACACCATATCACAGTCTCGGAGGGGAGGCATGGTCTTAGTATACGGACATTGTTCTGTCCGTTCAAGGCGTTGCCCGCCTCGGCAGCATGAGGATCGCGCTGGGCTAGCGAACCGAGGCATCGGACATGCCGATGTTAAATCGAAAGACGACATCTACGCCGCTGAAGCAGGCCCTGGAAAAAAGGTCTCACCCAGCTCCCCCGCCAGTCACGGGAAAGGCTGCGACGGTGCAAACAGTCCATACAGCGCGTCCTGCGAGATATCCTTCTCCTGGTCATTCAAGAAATCAAGAAGTCCCGGTGAGTGGCCAAAGGTTGGATCAAAGTGGTCCATTTGAGGGATGTAGTCAGATGCAGACGCGGACACGTATGCACCTGTTGGCGTGGATGTGTTGCGAGCCATGGAAGATGTCGAAGGTGCCATGGCGAGGGGGAAGAAGAAACTCTCGTCAAGACCGGCTGGTTGAGGTTGCTCTGTCCCAGTAGAGCCGCTCTCTTTGATGCTGGTCTGGAACTCACGGACCATGTCCTGTAGAACACCGAGAGGCTTCTTGAGGCCGAAGTTGCATCCTACTTGGAGCTCGCTGAGGCATGTCCAGAAAAAGGAGATGGGCTCTGTAAATTGACCTCGCTCGTGGCGCTCCTGGCGGAGAATGACGATGACGGCGGAGTAGACTGCGTATGAGAGCAGGAAGGGCGCACGGCGGAGGGTAAAAGATTCGCGATATCGGCGGACAAGCTTCTGGATCATCAGTGCACTCTGAATACAAGCCTCTTCACCCCGTCGCTTGGCGGTCTCGTCGGTGTGGCGTCGAAGATGACCCTCCTCGAGGAACGCGCGGTGTAGCAGAATAGTCAGAGCATGGAATGTCGTGCTGGGCAAGGTTAGCATTATGACCTACAGCATGGGCTGGCAGACTCACTGTGGGGTGATTTGATGTGGAGGAGGTGTGATGGTGGTGGTATCGTCAGGGTCAAAACGTAAATGACTGGGGAGACTACTCTGCCACTTCTCAAACTCCCTCTCGATGGATTCCTTCTTATTGAGGAGATACTCGGTGGTGTACTTGACACATTGAATTCCATAAAGATCATTAATCCTTGTGGAGATTTGCAACAACCGCACAAGACTGCTGAACGTTGACACAGCGTGGGCAGGTTGACGGCCGTATGGAGGAGGAGCTGAAGCTGGAGACTTGGGGTCGATGTAAGGCTCCCACTCTTCAAGCTCCTCAAACGTATCGAGCAGCTGCAGAGGGACTCGAGCCTGGGCCGACGCGAACATACATGGACGTCCAAGATACAAGGCCTGGGTAGCGTCGGTCGTAAAAGCTGCCCAGTAAAGACGCTTGCGCATCTCCTGCTCCAGATCCGTCCGCAGCACACGCGACTCATTGACACCGCCCGTGCTCTCATAGTCCGGTCCCAGCATCAAATGGCATCCCAGATCGATGATCATACGATGTGCCGTTCCCGACAGACTCCAACCTGCACTGGGTCTGCCCTGCGATACCAGTGATACACTTGTGAGAAGTAGAGCGAGGGCGGATGGAATGCTTGGCTTGTCAAGTTCGTCAACTAGGAGCTCGCGAAATCGATCGTAGAAGCGTCGGCCAACGCTTTGCGGGTCGTCGGGGTCAGCCCGGAGACATGGACGGTCGCTGTAGAGCGAAGTCGAGTAAAATATTGCGTTGAGGAGGAGTTTATTGGCAAAAGGACCACCACCACTAGCAAGACTGTCCATGATAGCTGGTCGGTATGAGATAAGATAGGCATAATGTTGGCGGTTGAAGTGCAAGTCGAGAAGATGCTTAGCAAGCTCTGGGTCTACTCCATCTAGATCCATCAAGTCTCTTGGGTTGCGAAACATGCGCGCCTCTCGCTGTCGCTGAAGCGCAGCATTGCTTATAAGTCGAGCCTTGGAAGCTGATATAGCGTCGTCACCTTTCCGGGTCATCTTGTTGATATTCTCCCGGTGCTGCGCGCGAGACGTAGGGTTCATAATACTGGCCAGACCGTGGACTGCAGAGACATAACCGTTCTCGTGGAAGACTCCAGCTACTCGGGCTTCACTTGGCGACAGGCCTGTTCCGTCCCCGTTACCATCGTTGCTTATGGGACGAGGGACCAATTTCACAGGTGCCAGTTCGGTGGAATCGATTTGTGCCTGACTCGTTCGTGAGAGGATCGTGTTGAAGCTATCGAGTCGGGGTTTCGTATCGCTGTCTATCGGGCCAACGCTACTTCGAGGAGGGGAGGATAGGAAACTGGCGCCCATTTCCTGTGCAACCGTAGACGCTGTCGGGGTCGGAAGAGGACTTGCGATAGCGGCAGTGGAAGCAAGGCGACTCAATCCATGTGCCGTATAATCTTGCGAAGAGAGGGAGGAATGGTCGGCGTCCATGAGCTCAGCCGTCCAAGCGGACTGCATCTCGGTCGTAAGGATGCCTGCGGTCTTCATGTGGTCGAGCATAGCAGCAACAGTAGCCTCGAGGCTCTGCACACGCGCGCGGGACGGTCTCGGTTCCCGTCGGGCATCGTGGGGATATACACAGGGCAAACTATTCGTGCTGCACTCAACGCATTGCGGGCGCGTGCCATCGCAACGGACTTTCTTCTGGCGACAGGGCGTGCAAGTCTTGCAGAGAGCGCCGCCGGATGAAGGGCGCGACGCACCTCTCGAGTCCCGCCCCGTTTGGCGCTTGACGATTTTGTTAGAGCCCGTCATCGTAAATATGTAACACTTCAGTGTAATGGGAGAGAGTGGGATGGTGTTTTCGCCAGAGGAAAGAAAAGATGCTGAGCGAAATGTTCGGCTCAGGTGAGCGGCATCGGGCCCCCGGCTGTTGTGAGACACCGCGGAGAGCATCGGGAGATATTTCAAGGTCAACGGCCCACTGGAAGCTAGCGCCGGACCACTAGAAGACGGCGCTAGTAGCAATCTTCGGTCCAGCCCGGATCCACCCGATATACTTCCTCGGATGCGGACAATACCGTGATGCTGAGTGGTTGGTGCATGGGTATAATTGACGAGATCACCTCGAGAAGCTAATTTGTTGTTGTGATGAGATCGAAAAGAGAAAGAATTGCCTGCTAGGTTTGAGAGTCAATTTGCAATGGGCATGTTTCGGGTCTCAGAATTGAGCGCTTAAACATTCCATATTAAGCATCATGTTGCATGTATAGCTCCCCGGTTTTTCAATCTGTGATTCTGACCCCGCGTTTTTCTACTCCGTAAAGAGATATTACATGTGCATGACTGCACTTCATCGGAATCTCGGAAATATGGCATGTTAACGGGCAGACGGATATATCACATGCAATGTCGATAAACCTTATTGTATTTTGAGCCGTTGAAGTAGGATCCCACCTGGGACATAGTGTAAGCTGCATTGATTTTGTTAAAATTACATCTCTACTTGAACATTCGACAAGTACAAGATTCTGGCACCTGGTTGGAACGACCTAAGGGATAAATGTGTAGATAGCCGTAGGTAAAACCGTAAATACTTCCAAACTAGGCATGTTATAGTCCAGAGTGCCAGATTCAACACCCTGCTTAGGACGCATGACTGCCTATTCCTAAGCTGCCAAAGATTTGAATCCTGGCTATGTACCAGATACCTCTAAATAGCTTGACCGCACGTCGCAATGGCTCAACAAGCTAGACTCACATGCATACATGGCTATCCCGCCGATGTCCAGTATTAGAGTTTCGCAGATCTGTCGGGAACATTGCGGTGAAGTGAATCCCGAATCTCCGTCGTCGGAAGAACTCCAACACCGCTTACTTACGCCTTGTCAACTAGTTCGAATCAGATCTGCAAGACTTCTTAAAAAGTAGAGGGGTGGAAGATGTATTTACTATGGTTTACTCAAAAATACCGCTTTGACTTGGAGGGTAACGATTGAGCTAGGAATAGCATACACACTTGGCAATACACAATACTCTGGCTATTTCATGCTAAAGTTTCTAAATTTATACTGAAATTACTACCATTCTTCCTACGTTGTAATAAGTTACCTGCCTTTATCACAGACCTGTCCCAATAAATCTTCAATATCTTGTAAAGTTTCGTGTTATTCACCTACACTCGCCACCATTGGTGCTTGTATACAGTCCATATGTTCTCAAGTGTATGATATTTACACGTAAGTCAATCGATCAATCAGGGACCGCTAGGGTAACCACTTCACCAGTAAGTGGAATTGATTTGTTTGTGATGATCTATTTTCACTACAATATAATACACTCACTAGCTGCATGATATTGCTCACCATCTCTTGGCGACTCTTGTATGATCGATTCGACGTTTGAGTCTATCCCTAGTCCCATGTCGTCCTGAGTCTCTTTCATCTCCATAGCAAACAGTCGTTCCCTGATCGACAGAGCCTGGCCCAAGTAATCCGCGCCAACGGAGTCGTTCTCATAATCCAATAGTATTTACGCCATCTCATCCTTTCGATACCCATCTGTTGCCGCTGCCCAGACCATGGTGAGAAAATCTGGCACAAAGATCGCTCCATATGGCCGTGCACTTTCACACTTTTGCGCAAGAGCAATAGATTGGTCAATACAGTCGTACATGTCTCCGACAAGAGTCATGCCTTTGTCCCAAATCTGGAGAGTATGGTTTAATACTGCTGTCATCGCAAGAAGAATTCCATATGCATGCCGGTAGGAACTGCAGACTCTTGATGACATTGCCGGTGCTTCGGGCGCCGCTGCTGTTGATGTCGACAGTGCAACGAGTTGCCGGACCTCGGGCATTTCGAATTGGATAACGCTGTAGATGGATTGTAGTCGGTGAAGGTTCTTTTTGGGCGAGCGCATGAAAATCGATATCTTAGCCATCGTCCCAGATTCTAGGCTAACGAAGCTTCCCTGATGGTATTTGACAGGCCGAGGGGTACCTATCGCCTCACATGCTTCCCAAAACCAAGGTCCTAGCTCGAATTTAGGATTTAAAAAGCTCGCCAGAACCTGAAACTCATGTTACTTTTCGTAGTCTTGAATATTGAGTAGGAAGATGTACATACTGATAATTGCGTAAGCCCTACCATGTATGAATCCAGCTCGTCAAGCTGCCCTTTCAAGACCGCATCACGGAACAGTACCGATATCATTCCACGATGTTGTTCGACAGATTTACGATCAACCCAGTACTGATAACCGAGGTTAGTAACAGCGAAACAACATGATAATAAAGAACAATACTCACATGGCAAACGTACATAACCGAAACCACCTGCATCTTCATAATGAAAGTCTCCTGCGGATCCAGGATAGCTTTACGAGTCGCAGTCAGCGCTTCTCCATAGCGTGTCAAAGCATCAACCCTTGGTTCTCGGCACTGATGCGATCTATACAGCGCCACCATCGCGGCAACGCAGGAGTCAAGTGCCGGACTGCAACCAATCTGCGCTACGAGCTCTGGAATGACTTTACCGCCAAATGCTCGAATATCAAACCTGCAGTCTTCAGTTTGGAGAATATGGACCAGGGAAGATGACGTTCTCGACAGATCGTTAGTGGGACATCTTCCGGGGACCGGCGTGAGGCTCTGGTCTTGGTTTTCGTTCTGGAAGGAGTAGAATTTCCATCGCTTGACGCCGTTGCCGATACATGGTACCCCGACGCGTTTACATCTTCCGCAGGCTGGCTTGGCTTGGTCACACTGTTCCCCCGTCAGCCAATACTAGAAAATACAAGACTCGAATTTACGGGGTTGATATCTGCTCACCTTCTTCTTCTGTCTTCGACAACCTTCGCAACCGAGACTAGATGGTGTTCCTGGCATACTGTTCGTGAGAGAAAGGTGAGTGTTGAACTTAGGTTTGTAGGCTGAAAAAGAGCCTTTCGGCTATTGATGGTTTGCAGGCCTGTCTCCACCCTTGGCGGTTATGCCCATCTGCGCCTTGGGACTGAGGCGTTGCAGCATTGCATGACAGGGGTTGTCAGCCCGTCACTACTTTATTTTGATACGTCGGTCCCCCTAAACCCGATTCCCCTTTGCCAGGCTTATGTACACCGAATCATCACCGTCTTGTCCATACCTCGATCGGACAATGTAGGAAGCGGGTTGATTGATGATTTTTGTTGGCGAGTCTTATCTGTGATTGGCTCTGAGTATTGAGCTTAAAGTAACCTCAAATGACGGCCGCCCCCACGTGCCCCCATGCCAGATTACATGTGCGTAATAATGTCAGAATCCAGAGAGGAAACTTGAATTGAAAGGATATGGAAAGTGAAAGAAGGAGGTAAGTCAATATCAAAGAGGGACAAAAATAGCCTCTCCTGATGGGTTATACTTGCTCAGAGATATCTTGTAGTTATATCTAGTCTACAGAAATCACAGGCTTGACTGGATTGATTCGATCTAGGGTTTCTATCTATAAAGAATATTATTGGTTTTATTTTTCTTTTGGCATTCCTTTTCATCTTTTCTTTTCCTTATAGCCTATACTTCAGAGAAATTCTCGATTCGGGACTCTGATTGCTAATATTAAGAGAATTAGGCAAGTCCAAGAGAGGGTAAGTGGCGGCAACCTTGAACCACCTTAATCCAGACATGACATCCTTGCCTAATCTCACCTTACAAACACTTGAACAAAAACTTCGGCTCTACCCACACCGTCAACCAAGGCTCTTCTCCCGGTTTTGAAGCACCAAGATGAAGGTAAGCATCCTCTGCAAGCCTCCACGCCAACTCGCCCGGAGAACCTTCTTTGACGACAACCACATCTGGCTCCTCACCCATTTCCACCACATGCTTCGTATTTAGCGCACAAAGCTCTCGGAAGTTCTTCATAGCAAGCTCATTAGCCAGGCGAATCCTCTGAGCTGCTGCGGCGATTCTGAAGCTCGGATTAGCCTTTGCATCCTTTTTAACGACAACAACAACAACATATATGTTCCCGACGTCGGCTTCAACGGCGTCGTCGACTCTTGCGACGGCTTCTAACATGTTTTCGGGGAATGTAACGATAGAGCAATATTCAAGATCACGGTTCATGCTTCTGAGATTGGATATGTCGATGTAACCAGCATTGTCGCCTGGGGGCTGACGGTGTAGCGCTACCACAATGTCAGATACCCCAGGAGTCCGGTGACCACAAAGCAGGCTAACATGCGGCCGTTGTTGAGCTTACCATCTATTTGTGTCGCTTCCTTCATCTCAACTTCGCCGGTCTTGCCATCCCCTGTCTCGGCAATGACGTCTTTGCTGACGGCGCCATCTTCTTGTGCTGTGTTTGTGTCTGGAGGCTCTGGTTCGGATGCAACCGCAACATCACGCCGTCGTGTTTCAGGGTCCCCCCTCGACAAATGTCTGATTTGCTTGGGATCAAGAAAAGGTACCATGTAGGTGTCAACAAACAATCGTGAGACCCCCATAGCCACAGCGTCGTTGACAGCGTTTTGCATACGCGCGATGTACTCTTCTCTGATGTTGCCGTCGGTGGTGTAATTATTGCTCACGTAAACCAGCGCTCTGACTTGTTGAGTGCCCCATGGTTCGTCATGGTGGAGCGGATCGTTGGGAACAGGCATTTCCGCAAGAATATCAGATGATTGAACTTCATCATCGAGTATCGAAGTGCGGTTCTCTGCAAGAAGATGGGCCAACCGCGCAGTCTTGATATTTGTGTATTGTTGATGAGGTTCAAGAGTGATCGTCAACACATATTTCTGGTAGAAGCCCTTGGCAACGCCCTCATTGCGATCAAGAGTTCTTTGGTCTTTGGGGCTGATGGAATAGAGGAGGCCCTCAACAGAGTGACCAGTCCCGGCTTCGATCACATTGGCCACGCCGCGCTCGTTGATCTGCCAACGATACGAATCAAGTGTCGCCTTTCCCTTGAAAACACTGTTAGGACACCTTTTGGCCATTTGGGCTAGGCATAGATTGCTCCCGTAGGCGAAGTATAGTGTTCTGGGTGCTCTGATTGGCCTGAGTGGAGGGGCGGCGGCCATCTGGTCGGAATCCGTTGCTGATGCGTTTAAAGAATGCATGTTTATCCAAGATGAAAAGGAACGATAAAGGAGTGACAGGTGTTGAACAAGAAGAGAAAAAGTGAAGAGTAAGAGTTTGGGAGCAATGTGGCGGTGGGGGCTCTGACCTGCAGCCTGATGTGGGACAGAGCCTCAATCAGGCTGCACGAGACAGATCCATGCACTGTAGATTGACGCTACAGCGCGAAAAGAGTCTGGTCCGCCTGGTCAATGCGGCTGATACCTACCTTATGGCAAGATTCTAAGACTGCATTGAAGCCCAACCAAGATGAATAAAAAGAATTGCTATTATAATATTGTACCTCAATGGCAATCCGTTTGGGAGTGCACTTTGCGGACCCGTATTTCCGGACGTTAGCATGGTTTCTGGAACTTCCAACAACCCTTGAACTGGTTGTGGCTCAGTCAACTGATTGCACTTCCATAGTCATGTTATTCTTGCATATGTCCTCTGTTTCTTTTCGGTGATACTGTCAGGATTGTTTACATAGTAGTCGTTGATAAAGCAAACATAACACTGTTTTTTAATCAAATGCATGGCTAATTACCGATTCGCATGCTTCAAGACAGCTATGCCACTCATGACAGCTACAAGAGCCCGGTGATATCCTACATAAGTCGTGGTCGCCCTTCCTAGAAAATGAAAGCCTTCTGCGTATGAGAGCTAGGTTTGTTCTCGTGTCCGAGTGAAATAAGCTCCCGTACAATATTGTACACACTTTTCTGTGCTTGTGCTGTGGCGCGCCACTCGAAAGACTCAGTTCTTCGACCTCCCTCATTTCCCACCCTCATAGAGAAATTATGGCGAGGCCTTGATCGGGAACGTTGATACAACTTGGGTTTGAAGAGATGTTGTAGTTATACCTTAGAATGCGGCGGTGATACTGGAGTGATGGATTAATCTGGATATAACTAACGTCGAAATTGTTGAGCTTAATTTATATACACTGCCACAGAGCTCATCGACGACACCATAGTCGCCAATTACGTCCTTGTTGCATTGATTCGACTAAAGCTATCTTCCCTACCAAGCTGAACATTCGATCCCAGGTAATTCTGCTGTCGGCCCGTATGCAGGAGACAGGACTTTGGGGCCTTGCTACTCTACCTGTATTAGGACGCATCCTTACTGTGATTGGCCTACAGAAAAACCACAAGAAGGATGATTTCGTCTCATGAGAAAGATCTTCAGTTATGCTTCCGATATGAGGAGATTGATGCGGTACCCTCGTTTTTATCTTATGCCACTATGTTCTTCTCAGCCTTACGAAGATACTTTACATCAAGACGGTGGGGCCAGATACTGTGGTCTAGAAGTGCTCACATCAGCGATCCATCTAGCGTTTAGAATGCTGGAATAGTTTCATCCTGCGGTCCATGTCCGCCGAACCTGACAGCCATGAGTGACATACCTGTGGCGGCCAATCGTTCACACAACCTTATTCTGGCCTGATCTCATTACTCTGCTTCAAACTCTAGATGCAGAGTAAGTTATCATCACCACAGATTCAGCCTCATCCTCGCCGGAGCAACGCTATACTGACTAGACACTCGAGGGGCATGGAAATCGAGAACCGCATCTAGTTTTCCCAACTTCGCAAACCTTGCACTTCGCTAAACATTCCTCAGCAAATCAACCACCCTCGAGGATTCAGCAACAGATATCCACCGCCATTTCCATCACCCGCGTAAATGGTTTAGTGGTAAAATTCTCCGTTGCCATTCGAGCAGCGTCGGGGAGCCCAGAGTTCGATTCTCTGTTTACGCATATAATCTACTCAACGATGTCTTTTTGGTACACTTTTTATATCTTGAGTCCGTGCGGAAGCCTATGCCTGGTACAAGGGTGCTGCTGATTTGGTGATCAGTACACTACACACTGGGCTATACCCAGATACGCAGTCAACCTCTGTCGGTATATTGAATAGAATTATCAAATCATCGTCTATCTACCCTTTCAGCATGATGCATTGTGGTTCAAAACACAGCGTTCGTTATTTTTCATGTTTGTGACCACAAGCTAAGTTAAACAAGCATAAGCATTGGCCGCTGCAAATAACATATCTTTCCTATATGTAACATTGGTCTATCTCACCGGGAAATTGGAAGTTGGGAACCATCATGAATCAACGCATTAGCCCAACGCCTTGCTAAATCATCATCCCGTGTCAAACAACCCCCCAGCCACGCAACAATTTCTACCGATCCGTTCCCGCAAACTTGACGCTCTTTCTCCTCTCCCTCTCCCCTGTAGCAACAGCCCTGCCAGGGCTCGAACTCAAGATCCCACCACTTCCCTTATTCAACGCATCCCTCGCCATACCTACTGCTCTACTCTGCGGAATATCGTTCCCGTCACTCTTCACAGAACGATCCATTCCTCCACGCGGACTGGATCGTCGACTGCTACTACCTCCCCGCTCGTCGCGAGCGCGCGTCTTCTCAACGGCGGCGCGGCCAATCTCGTCAGCTCGCGCGGTGGTGGTTTCGCCGCGGTAGCGACCAGGGAGACAGGCGTGGCCGCATCCGTCGAGCGGGCAGCAGCCGTCGCTGAATGAAGATGTGCTGCCGGATTCCGGCCCGTCGAGAGGTGCGTGCCAAGCTTGGAGGCAGGAGGCGTGACCGCCGTGGGCACAGCCGGGGCAGTACCACCACTCAGAGAGGAAATAATCTGAAGTCATAGCGGTAGATACTTCGATGGGGGTGAATTCTGCTTGTGTTGGCTCTCGATGACCGCAGACGGCGCAGGGCGCCATTGCAGTGCGGCAACGCTCGCAAGTCCAAATGCCTCCAGGGCCGTTTTTGGGATCCAGTTCTCTTGGCTTCTTACAGGAGGGGCAGAAGAAGCTAACCTTTCCATTTTGTTGAGCAGGCGTGAAAATCGCTGTGTAGTTCTCACCCCACTGCGGCAGACCCTCCGGCCACCCCTGGACACACAAGTTCCGTAAAAGGGACGCCTCGATGAAGAGACCCATTTGCATCAGACGTGAGTGGTGCTGTCGCAAGACTGCGCTTGCTTGATGATAGTCGATGACGAACTCTGGTACTAGAGGCTTCAGAAGAAGAATTATCGCGGAGGCATTGAGTGCGGAGGACCGTGATTCGTAGTGTAAGGCCTCTGTGATGGAAGTGTAAGGATCAAGGGGTGAAACGACGGACGGATCGCCTGAGGTAACGGTCGGGAATGGGTATAAAGGGTCGTCATCCCATGGAAGGAAGTCCGTCTCCACGATATAGGGTCGAAGATCCTTTTGTGCCGGGAACAGGTCTTTAAAAGGACTGATAGTTCGGCTGGGGTGACTTGCTGGGACGAGCGACTGTGGTTGGGGCGATCCTTCTTTCACGGGAACTGGTTGTACAGCAGGCTTAGGAGGTGAAGGCTCAGGCTGCAAAGGCTCTGATGTTTGCGATGGAAATGAGTCATCAGTTCCCATGGTGGTCTGAGATATCATGAAAACCTCATCCGAAGATTCAGTTGCCTGTTTCTTTACACGCGGCTTGGGTGAGTCTGTCGGCGTGTCTGCTGTGGTATGGACCTCTTCGCCACGTATGTGACTCGGGTATTCCTGGCCATCTTTGTCCATGTCTGAGGCATGTCTTGCAAGACTCGATCGCCATGGACCAGTTCCTCTGGGGGTCGACGCCGATGGCTTCTTGGTGGCATCAGAAGTTGAAAACATCTGAGCAAAGCTCTCATTTGAATCATGGCGGGTGACTTTCGGAGTTTCGGGACTGGCGGAGCCCAAAGATAGAGGCTCTTTCTTCTTAGGTGGAACATCGACAGCCTTGAGCAAGACTTCGGCGTCGTAGAAGTCGTATCCTTCAGTGCTAGAAATCTGTGAGCTTTCGCTTTCATGGCTGACATCGGAGACGGGAACCGAGTCGAGGCGCCGTCGGGGGGTGTCTTCGAACCTGTCATTTATGCCAGGCCCAAGACTAAGTTCATCAGGCTCCGTGACGGCTGCAAGTCTCTTGCCGACCTGTTGAGCGTGCTCCTGGGTATTCATGGCGGCATCAGCCGGTCGCGCAAGCGGAGTTGGGACGTTGGACGTGCTCTCGAATCCCAACGCAAGGAGGGATCGAGTGCTGAGAGAGCGGCTGCCGATGCCTGGCTTTAGGGAGCCACGTCTGGGCGTTTCATCGCCGGGGGTTCGACTAGCATTATAAAGGTCAACAGGCTTCAGCATTCCACTTCCCTTTCTCTCTCCTATCTTCGTCTTCTGGAAGCGTCCAAGACGCAGATCAAGGTGGTATTGAGCGCGACGATCGAGGAGCAGGCCGACCGCATACGACAAGATGCGCCATGTTTGGGCTAACCGGTAGTACGAAACACTCTCGGCTGCGCGAGCATAGTGCTCCAGAATAATGCTGAGTCGTTCGTTGAGTGGTTTGCCGTCCTGAACGTATGGAAGCTCCTGATGGAGCGTCTCGAGATATAACCCTGAGAGATATTGATAGATCTGTGTCGTTTTCGCAGCGGGTAGTCGACCAAATGCCATTGTTTGCTGAGTTTTGAAGATGCCTGTAACATTGATGGCTTGATCGAGAGCGAGAAATTGCTTGTTATCATCGGCAATACCAGACCCAGAGGGTGGCGTTGTGCTCAAGTTGCCAGATCTGCCACCTGCTTTCCTGCGAATAGATCGGCGCCTGGGACCAAGAAAGCTACCCACCACATCCTCCTCCGAATCGCTACGACTGATGCTTAACATCGGAGCATTGGGGCTTGAGCCATAAGGACCACGCGGCACGATCTCTGCATGGTGTGTGACAGGAGGCCGGGGTCGGTTGTTTTGATGCGGTCGTTCGTCGAGAAACATCATAACATCACCTTTTGGGGAGAATGCTACTGATGAAGTAGACTGTCTATCAATAACCTTGGGCGCATAAGCGACATCGCTTTGTGTGAACAAGCCGTCCTGCCCGACTGTCCAAAGCATGTCCTGATCTTGCCACAACAGGGCTGCTGGTGAAGAGTCGAATCTCTCGATTTCCTTGTAGGGTAAGGTCGGTCTAGCCAGGTCCCAAATATGTACTGCTGAGGTTCCATACCGGCGAGAGCTACTGTCGTCGTACGAGACTGCTATTTGAGCAACACGCTTGTTTTGCGCCGTAGCAGACCACAAGCCAGGTCGCCATGCGATAGTCCAGATCGGCGCGGGCGTTGTAACCGACCACTTCGGCTTTTGTCGCTTATCGGCCGTGCTTCCGACATCCCAGACATGAAGCTTTGTATCCCTGCCGGCACTGATGAGGTGATTCCCATCCGGATGCCATGCGATGGATGCGCAGGCCTTTTCGTGTGCATTGATCCTCAGCAAGGGCCTGGCGGGCTGGCGTACATCCCACTTGAGCACTACTCCGCCTTCTGTACAGCAGGCCATTTCATGTCCCACCTTTGGAGACCACTTTACTTGGCGAACTGAGTCGATGCATTTGAGAGGTGCAAAGCGTTGACGAAAGGTAATGCCGCCACGGCCTTGTATAGGCGCTGCCGTGTCGAAAACGCGAGCCATTCCATCTTGACTGCCAGAGAGAAGCCAGCTCTTCAGGTGGGGGTTCACATCCAGTGCGTTAACCTGGCGTGAGTCCTCTTGCGTCTGCATATATTCCAATGGCTCAGCCGCACCCGATCCAACTCGAGCGACATCGTATGCGAAGATCTTGCCGTTTGCGCAAGCCGTGAAGATTGTCGAGCCGCCATGCCATTTAACATCTCGAATGCTCAGTTGGTCGGCCGCCTGGTTGCCCTTCAATCCCGCCGGTTGAGCGGTAATTACAGCTCTCAGGTCTACACCCTCGCGAAAGTTGAAGTTAAAGTTCGAAGGGTCGTCGAGTACAACTGTCTTCAAAATATGCCCTCCTGCGAGAATGGCCGTTCGTCGATCGGGGGACACATCGAGCGCTATTATCGGGACACCGGCTTTATATACAGCGTCTTGCGACTTCGGTGGTCGAAACGAGGCTGCAATCGTAGATGCGGGAGCGCTTGTTATCGAGAGATTGGTTGAATCGCCTGCTGGGGTCTCGGTGGAAGCCTTGCCGAGGAGCTTGCGCATTATCCTGGAGTCGCGGTTATACATTGTTGCGGATATCTATAGGCGCTTGAGACGCCATTGAGATTGGCTCAGTGGGCCATCAATGGCATATTCGATGTGTCGGGTATTGGATGCGATATCGGTGACAGAATGGACTGGACGTGTCTTGGTCTTTGGCTGTGCCCAAGTTGACAGGATGAGCTCATGTGGAACCGAAAGCCGGGGTCATCACGTGGCTCCTCCCAACGCAACCCGGCTACCACCATTATTACCTACAGCCCACACTCGCACAGTACCTGTCACGGGATTTTAACGCTATAATATCACGATTCAGGAGACCCAGGAGATCTGACATATGTTTATCCTGGCTTGGCTGGCTGCGGCCCGCATCCTTCCGCGTGCGAGCGAGGAACAGCGCGGTCTGGAGCGGATCAAAGCAATAAAATCCTCATCGTTTCTCCTCCGTCTCCAATGTCGTGCCACCTATCCCGCTGCATGCGTCAATTCAGGGTTCCGTACTGTATCAATGACCCCTGTGGCATGTATCCTTGTCGAAAGACTGATACGCGCCCGTTATCTCCCGTTGCTGTTATACAGCCCCCGAATCGTTCAATTTAGCAATATGACATCAGGCTTTTCGCAAGTTCAGCATGCTTTCCAGCTAGCTGCAGGATCTTATCATCAAGGTAGCGCGCATTAAGCTGAGCCTTACAAGACGGCATATTGACACTTGTATGTAGGTAACGAAAACGCTTGACGCACAGGACATTATTGATGTGACTCTGAGACGCTTGAGCCACCCACTGTCATCTAACAAGCGGGTCTTGAACAGGGGCCAATATAAGGCTGAACCACAGCTAACATCACTGATCGCACGGACAACGGGAGCGATCTGGAGTAAAACCTGCTTTCCTCTTATTAAAAAACGCCAGTTATTCTTATCGGTGGATAATTATCTATTCTCCCTGTTCAAATGATGTAGACATCCTAGCTTTACTCGATTTTGTCAATAAGCCCACATCAATCCCAGGCTCGGTCCCGAATTTCGCAGGGATCCTACTGGGTATGTCACCACAGCATGGGGGCCAAACGGGCATGATTTGCGGATTAGATGCGGTCAGCTTACAGATCCTAGCCTGCAATATCTTATGAAACCAGGCGTAGCGAACTTACTTTTGTTAAGATCGTCGTTATAAAGGATTCGAGTTGTGTCCCCATCACTACCACCCTGTTGGTGTTCTTTCCCCGTCCTCGCTTCTCGCTTCTCAGCATTTTCTTAATTATTGCGGTGTTTATTCTGAGAACACTCAGTGGTGTGAGGATATTCAGTATCCTTTGCTATTGGTTTCACAGACGAGTCACGATGAGTCAACATCAACATTCACCACTTCCAGATAGCGAAGGCCTTCAAGTCGACACACACGCCGAACTAGCTGCCAAAGCTCCCGAGGTAGCTGGATATGATCAGAATGGCCACTATTACGCCCCTCCGATCTATAGCCAGCAGCAACAAAATGGAGTGAGGCTTCCCTTTGGTCTTGGAGTTTGGACATTCACTGCGCTTGTCGTTCTATGTACGGCCATCGTTGTCGGTGCCGGTGTAGGTGGAGGCTTGGGCGCTGCTTTGGGAAATAAGTCGTGAGTCCGGTATATTAGATGCGATGGCGATTATGCTAATAGAGTTTGCCTCAAATAGTAGCGACTGCTCGTCGGAGCCCGTACCCGCTCCCTCAGCGACAGCCGAGGCCACATCTTGCCCAACGCCCGACAATACCACATCTTCCGATAACGACACAGCTCCCTATGTTCCCAGATCCCCTTCTTCAGTTCAAAACCTGGAGCTGAAATGCCCCGACACGAAAAACGATGAGACAAGGTACAAGTCAGATCAAGGCTACGAGTTCAAATGGTGGTGCGGCGTCAACGCACCACAAGGCTCCCCAGCTGAAGGAGGAGGTATTGTGGGCGATCTGGCTCCCATCATCGCCTATTCCATCAAAGACTGTATGGAAGCCTGCGGTGCCATGATCCAGAAAGACAAAGATGTCGGCTCCGGAGTCAAGTGCGCAAGTATCGTTTTTTCGAAACGGATGGCTACTGAAGTAGAAGCGCAGAGTGCTAACTGCTGGTTAAAGAACAATACCAAATCGGTTGTATGAAACCATGTTCTTCTACGACAATTTTGAGACTAACTTGATGATAGGGCGGCAATTGGGGATTCAAGGATGATTTCTACGCATACGCCGAACTAGACAGCTAGGGATGACTATTTGGGCTACAGATTAGCGCAGGAGTGACTTGTGGTTCTATTTCTTCATTTTGCGGCGGTTTAATACTAGAATTGATACCAAGCTTGGCTTCTTTTGAGCTTGAAGCTATTCCCAATTACAAACTACCTTCGCAAGCACAAAATAAAGCAGTGAAATGGGGGAGTGAAAGCTTCTAGTTACATCCAAGTCTCAAATAGGCAATGCCCTGAAACCTGTGCCAAGTTTTGTGACAGGTAGGGTATTCAGCACAGCCACTGCGGAAAACACGTGGTTCACTTAAGGCATCAAAGTCGCCAATAGCAATCTGCTATTCTTCCTGATCATCATTACCTCTTCGAACCAGGCATGTATCCTAGATCACCATTTTTCTTTCTTAGCCCTTGCAGTTGTTTTAGCGATAGATCGCCTGTGGTACTCCCGTATCCACATGCAGGTTATCAGGACTTCAGAACAATCACTTATTACCTTCATCTTACGAAAATCATCGGGCAGGAAATATTCCCGCAATTGAATCAAGGACTATATTGACACAGATACGTCTCATTAAATAGGATTTCTAGCTTGATTCCTGGGTTCAATTACCTTTATAGTAGACGGGTCGTGTGTATAAATCTCATGATTGCGCTTAGGTCATCGATATTACCAAGGTTCCGTTGATTGGAGTACCTCATACAACTCTATCCCGGATTCTGTTCAAACCATTACCATGCCATTGATAGACGATAAAAGTGCCTACAGGAGTCCATATTTATGTTATAGGAAATCCCTTATGTTCAGCTCTACACAATGGTTCCCTCCCCAAGCGCGCACCGTCTGAGTCTAAGAGACTACATGTGACAGCAAGTTGAATTCCTGTCTTCCAGTCTTTATCCACCGTCAATTCTATCTCTGGCCCAGGATCACGCCTTCTCCAGTCCCCTTCCATCAACACAAGTGTCTCTAGTGCTTCGCTACTTTGGGCTACACGAAAGACATTGAACATCTTGCGAGCAGCATCGGGCGTCAGTAGAGGACGCGCTGGGTCGATAACAGTAAAATCGTAGTCAGAAACCATCGTCATTCCACTTTCGTTGAGTTTCCGTCCCGCTTGTAGATTGAGATAGATAGCTAGATTTGTGAGATGTGGTAGGCTCTGTGCCAGAATCTTGAGTTCCTCGTAAGGCCACACATTATCCCCGCGGCTGAGATCGATGGTCAGATGTCTCAAATGCGGTACCAAGTCACCGATCCTCTGGAGCTGGTAGTTGTCGAAAGTAGGTCGTGGATCGTAATTAAGTTCTGAGCTTGTCCATTCGAGTTGTTCCAAAGTTGCTCCATAGCGTTGTAGAATTGCCTCGAGAATATCACTGTCGCATACTCCACTGTCTATCCAGGAGAACGTAGTCAGGGAAGATACCGGAAGCGCCAGAATAAATTCAAGGGCCTTTGGGTGCTGAGCTGCCATTGGTTTCGGCAATGCGGGATCGCGATCGGTGCTTCGAATGTCAAAAATATTCTCATGGTCCCATCGACCACCGACTGTAAGTGACCTGAGATTGGGCAATTCTTTTGGAAGGCGTGCAAATAAAGCTGTTCCGTTTGGTTTAATGTTTGTTCGCCTTGACTCTCGTATCGTCAGTGTATGAATATTCGAAAAGTCCATAGCATCAAGCCAAAGCTCCAAGTTGTTCTTGGATCGCTGATCTTTTGACACGTATCTCCATTTGTACCAAGCATCCGCTTTGCCAAACATCCACCACCAACCTCTATGCGGATCCCATTGTCCGCTCGCCCAGTCTATCAGCATGAGAGCGCGATAGTATTGGTCTGAAGCCCATCGGTTGATAGGATTCGATATTGCAGACGTTGGCCAGCTTCCATCCTCCTCTGACCAATGCGGTCTGCTGGGGACAATATATTCCCACTCAGAATGGTCGAACTCATAACCTTGAAGCTCAAGTATTTGCGGAGAAGAGAGATATTTATCACTGCCGTCAAGAGCAAATGGTAGACTGTACCGGGCACTTAAGGGTAAGCAACATGCAGAGCCCAACCGGATACTCAATTCGGTGATGCTACTGCATGATTTCATAGCTTCATGAACGGTTCTCAAAGCTTCGAATCCGCTGTCATCAGGAATACCTGCATTAATTCTGGCGGGACAATCAACATTGGAAGTCCACTCTCCCTCAAGCGCACCAGAGCGATGGGCGAAGAAGGCAAATGGCAAGATAGAGAGAATCCTTATCGGTGGTAGTGAGGCTTTGGGAATCATGATGATGTAGGATGTAATGTTTAGAGGCGATGTACAGGAATGAACGAGAAGTGGATTTTATTTGAAATGTGGTTTGAGGCTGAATAACGTGATCTTAGGCAGCGGTAAGCAGGGGTCAAATTCACTCAATTCCAAAGGATGCCCGGAGTGACTGAGTAAGTGTTTAATCTCCATGAACTTCACAATAACAAATTCCAGTTAATGTAAATGTATCAAGAACGGCTTCCGCTCCCCCACTGAGCTCCCAAGGGTCTAGCTCCGCATTTTCAAAACCGCCTTTTCGCAACATCTCGACGGTCTCGACAGAAGAGACGACAGAGATTTGGAAGTCGTTGCTTCCATGGTGGTGCAAGCTATGATCTCGTTGATGTGGTTAGTTCCTCATCCTTGCTACTGGTAGAAAACTCGCTGACGAAAATCAAAGTAGTTTCAGAAGATTAAATGGCTGTGAATGTGAGAAAAGGCTCAGTGGTTGTTACAGAAGAATCCGTGGTAATGCCAGAAGATTAGGCGTTTGTGGTAATATTGGAGTTTCCTCGGCAGTCGAGACAAACGTAGTGGTTGTTCCACGCGATTTGATGATTGTGGGTGTAAATTCATAGTTATTCCAGAGGGTTCAATGGTTGTTGCAGAAGGTTGGGTGCGTGTTCCAGAAGAAATAATGGTTGAAGAATCAATGGCTGTTTTTGAAGTATTTGAACCGGTAGTAGTCAGGGTTTCCTCAGTAGAGGCAGAGTAGTAAACATACTTGAAAGTATTGAGTTTAGAAATACAACCTGCTATCTTTGAAACACACTTACGCGAGCGGCGCAGAGGCCAGCGTCTAGAATCGAGCGGCCCAAAGTAATAGACATAAATTTTGACCCGTTTTTCTGTATCAAAAGAAACGATTGTAGGAATAGAAGAAAGTCAATCCGAGGTAATAATAGTCGAAGAAGAGAATGATGGAGGGGGAAAAGGTCAAGTTATAAGTTCTTTACAATCGTTCCCATGTACGGAGCTGAACGAGGTACTTCGAACTCTTGGATTGTTGGCAGCTAATTAGGCAGAAATGGCTAATTAACAAGTCAATAGGCTCGAAGGCAGACCCATCTGATTTATTATTTTCGCTCGGATAGGCGTCACAGACACTGATTGGCCCATGGTCCATCTACAGAAGCTCTGGCATTCGAATACACCATTCGCGACCTGGCTGTTGATCCGAATAATTATACCGTCGACTTCATTCGCAAGTGGATCACCAAGAGGTACGACGAGCTGGCTGCTGAACTGCAAGAGGAGTTATGTCTGGCCGTCGACGAACAATTCGGGTCAGATGATAAAAGGCGCGACGTTTAGCTTTGGGTGACTGTGCAGAAGATACTTGCTCGAGGACTGAATAGAGTCCTCGTAGGGTTCCCGCTGTGTAAGTGGGGCGAAGCAAGCGTCGTGATTGTCGAGAGCTACGAGGGATACAAGGCTCAGCAAAAAGCATCATTTTTGTGTCACCACCAATAGAGGTTCGTTTCCCTTGTGACTGCACCTATCCGTCCTTTCAAGGCTGAACCAGCCGCGTACATTCCGCATCTGATTGAACCTTCTTGGCAAGTGCATAAGCATGACGTCGTGTGCATCCAAGGAATTAACCGCAAGGCTGTTTCCTTATGTCGATCCTGCAAATTAAACGTGCTTGCCAAGCCTTAGTAGCTCTCACCCACGTTTGCTCACTTGCCTATCCGGGCCCCTTGGAGCGCTCGGCAGCCCAGCAAGGCTTGGCTATTAGCCTACGTACACAATTGTCTCCTCTCGTGAGATGTGATTTGTCAATCTACTCTTTACTAGTCATCCGCATGCCGTAAAGGCACCACTGTTGACTTCTGTGATGCACTGCCAGGGGGGCAACAAACAGGGCAGTGAATCAAGGCTATGCTAAACTGCCAAGATCAGGGTGATTGTTTGTCTGGAGACTTGGTGTATATAAGGTCAAAAACTCTCACGAGTTTGGAGATGTTCTTCAGAACACTCCTATCGGTAAATCTATGGCCATGAAGCTCCAAGCCGTTCTTCTCAGCCATCTGTTGCTGCAGTCAGCGCAGGCTTCATCTCTACCCAAAGATGTTCGCTCCTCGTGGTTCAGTAGAGCCAATTCAAAGGGCTCGTACAGCTCCGAGAACTCAACCCTCGAGTGGTCTAAATGCGATTTGGATTTCGGAGACGATAAGATGAATGAAAAGCAAAAGGCATATGAGTGTACCAGACTCGAAGTACCGCTCGACTACACCAGTGCAAGCAATGGCGATATCATCAAACTGGACTTGATCAAGGTCAAAGCTACCGAAAAGCCCTTCAAGGGTAGTGTTTTATATAACCCCGGTGGGCCAGGAGGCTCTGGTGTCGAAGCTATACTCAGAAGAGGGCCGGATCTCAGCCGGTAGGTCATCGACTATACACAGTCAAGCTGGCCACTTATTCACATGAATGCAGAGTCCTGGGTGGACAATTCGATGTTGTTTCATTCGATACAAGGTAATTAAACCTCAGCCAATAGCTGCAGTGCCGTGCTAACCAAGTTGCAGAGGTACGGGCCGCACCATTCCCTTCATATGCAACACAACAGATGGCGCGAATGCGAATGCCACAAAAACAGACGCGCTTCAACGCCGCGAATTCAACACCCTCCCTCGAGCAGACATCTGGGACGTTCTCGAAACCGACAACTGGGAAATGGCAAACGCCCTTGCCGAACAATGCTTCAAAACACGACAAGACATCGGGCGTTTCATCAACACACCTTTTGTTGCGCGGGACATGATTTCCATCGTCGATGCTCTAGACCAAGGCCCCAACCTGAACTACTGGGGAACGTCTTACGGCACCGTCCTTGGTCAAGTCGCCGTTTCAATGTTCCCTGAGCGCGTTGGACGTGTTTTGCTCGACGCTAACCTGAAAGCCGACGATTATGCTTCCAACGTTTGGATCTCAAGCTTGAGAGATACCGAGAAGGCCCTGGCTCATCTTTTAGACGAGTGTGTCGAAGCTGGAACGGAGCTTTGCTCCCTCGCTGACTTCCATGGAAAGAACACTACTGGAAAGGGCCTCCTTGTGGCCGTCGATGAAGTAATTGAAGGCTACCTGGACGGATCTCTAGCCGTAGGTAACGTCACCCAAGAAGATCTTAACGCAGCAACCGCCGGCGTCAAAGGCTTGATCCTTCAGGAGCTCTACGACCCTGCCGACTTCCAAACTATCGTCACGAGAATCGAAGGACTTCTCACCAACAACGAGACCGCTTTGGCCATCCCTGGTAAAGGCAACACCTTGAAAACGCCTTGGAACCGCGGAGGTGATTATGTCAACCCTGGAATCTCATGCAGTGACTCCTCGTTTCGCGTCGAAACCCCGGAAGACCTCTTCTCTATGTACCAAGCTCATCGCGCGGAAAGTTCATTCTCTGAGGCTTCATTCTCTGCACGACTCATCTGCGCCAACTGGAAGTTCTCAGGCACGGAACAAATTGATTTAAACAAACTTCGCAATGTCAGGACAAGTTCACCTATTCTTCTGGCCAATGGTAAATACGATCCCGTTACTCCACTCAGCGGAGCTTGGGAGATCTCTGCCCGCTTCCGAGGAAGTCGTGTTGTTGTTCACGAGGGAGTTGGTGTAAGTTTTTCTCTTATGTGGTCATATTGACGATACTGACTGCATCTTTCATAGCATGGAATTCTCAGCCATCCATCGAATTGTACGGAAAATGCTGTGAGAAAGTACTTTGTTGACGGGGAAATGCCTAAGCTTAACACTACTTGCAAGCCTAATATGCCTGTTTTTGAATACGGTGCCCAGAAGGCGGCCGAGAATGCAAAGGAAGCCAAAGAGCAGGATGGGGATTCCACAGAAGCCAAAGCCTATGATTGGTAGAAGCGGTTCTCTGGTCCGAGTTTTTCACGACTTAGGGACATGTAGTTTTTCTCTATCAAGCGTGTACAATAGAGTTTGGCTCGAATTATTGGTTGTTTGCGATGCTCATCCTTTGTCTTCTTTTGTTCTTAGTGAAGGCAAGTTATGAGTCCGTCATTTTTCAATCAAAATCTGGGCCAGACTTCACGATAATATCCTGTGCATGAGAAATCAACGGTTTAACTCTTTTTGATATCTTAGCCTATTCTCACACCGCTATAAAGGTCCTGTAGCTTATCGAGAATACTTTCTCAGTGACTCTATCCTTATTAGTTTTATGCATGTACAAAACCCGGCCAAAGGTAGCTTGCTAAGGAAATTGAAACGAGCAAGATCCGTCAAACGAAGCTGAGACATGCATAGCGGCCCGTCTCCATGCCAGAGGCTTAGCTTATGAAGTCCTAGATCATCTTTGTGCATGGCTATACCGCCATAAGTTAGCTTACCATTGGATCCCGCCGTGCAGGTGTAACATGCATTGCATTCACCGACTGCAACGCGGTCCAGAAAAGGCAACTCTCCGTATGCCGGTGGGCTTGGAGTTATGCACGAGAGAAGAGAGAACGTACTTCTGTTTAGGAACATTAGTTTCAGCGATGAACTTGACAGAACTCCAGTTGTATAAAGTTGTGTCAAGGCATGAGGATTCATCCCTGGGAGTGCCCTATCCAGACAACTGTAACCTACTCAGCAGGAAAGACACTTTGAAATGTATGGCTTTCAAAAAAGGCTGGAGACATGGCAAATCTCGTCGATTAGTTTGGTGGTTTGAGCCAGACACAACTCCGTCACGGATGCAATCCGAGTGGCCCATACATTCGTTACAATGTGTCTGAGACCCTCACATCCAGCCTGCATCTTGAGAAGCTTCTCATCACCAAGACACCGTTGTCAATCGGCTTCACTGAAAGAAAAATGATCCGATGAAAGAGGGGTTCTGAGACACAGACACGGGGTTGTGAGACATAGATAGATCTGCCGGGGTCGAACTGGGAATAGTACGATAGGATGTTATGCTGTGCTACTCAATTCGTTGCTTCGTGGACATGTCATTGGTGTAAGATGTGGGACAGGTGAGAGAATAGGATATGCATACACAAGAGGAGAAGCAGACTCTACCACGCACAGGAAACATACGTTGAGGGGCTGAGAATTATAGTGGGATGACGATGTGTATAAAGATCCCGAATCATCCAACCCAAACGACGCAAGATTCAGACCCAACTCGGTTGTAAACCTCGATTCCACTCTACACTTACTGCACCCACCCAAACCCCATCCAAGATGCCTTCCGGTCTCCCCACTTGCCCCGACACTGAGATCGGCTTCCAGCCTCCCCCGTCCAACATTTCTGCCCCCAAAAAGCTCCCCAAGAACC
>JAALXI010000477.1:0-28825 GCA_012977755.1 Fusarium nurragi | reverse complement strand
CTGTAATTATAGTTAGTAATGTGGATTAAAGGACTTCAACTGTAGTAAAGAGCATAGCGCTTAATATATATATCTTACTACTATAAAGTAAGGTAAAATACTTAAATACCAAAACTCCCTTCTCTACCTAGTCTTCGCAACCATATCTCTAAGTCATCTCTTAGACCTTGTACATGTTCTGTCTCTATTATCTCATCCTGCCAAACTATCGACACTGTCATATCTCCACCTTTAACAGTAGCAACGTTGATTGCAATCGCGCAGGTAACAACTGGAAAAAACTGGGCGAAGAGGACACTTTTCAATTCCCAGTCGCCTTTATGCTTTGTAGCGGCAGCGGCAATAGAGCCGAGATTGCTTAACCCCCACAGCTCACGCCTGGGTTTTCCATACCGGGCCTGAAAGACATTGCGCCAATCGCCAGCATAAGGGGCAAGGAACGAAAAGTCATTGTGAGGCATTATATCGGTCTTGCGTTTCATGTCTTGGCGGAGCTGAGCCGCAAGCTCCCACACATTGGCGTCAACACCCTTGTGAACGCTGGCTAGAGCAGCAGGATCAAGCTCTTGTTCGTAACCTGTGACACATACAGAGAGGTGGTTACTGTTAAAGCCGGCTTCCTGTGAGATCCACGGGCGGAGGCTGATGGATGTGCTGCTGACAAAGCCCTGTTGCTCGGTCTTAGGTACTCGTCTTGCCAATGAGGTAGCGCAAAGTGCATTAAGAAGACTTGTCACTGTACATTTCTCCTCGCGACACCTTCGAACTATCATCTCTGCGACCTTGGAGTCCAATGTGAGGTGGCGAATATGGACAGCTTTGATGTTCGGATTGTGTGGCTTACCAGCCCATGGTTCAAGGGCAAAAGGTTTGAGGATTTTCGGAGCGAAGTTATTCCAAACCTGGGATACAACCCAACTGAGGTCTGCTGTAAATGAAATGAGTTTGTCTTGCGGGGGTGGGTAGTTGGTAAGGTTGTCGATCAGCTGTATAGTTTGACTCTTGGCTGTCATGAGATGGATCGCAGGGTCAGGATTATTGAGCGCATCGACCAAGCAGGTGTGAAACTTGGCAGTACTAAGGCCGTCGCAGATGGCGTGATGGACTGTTAGGCAAATTCGGTATTGGCATACGTCCTTGGCTGCGGCGTCGGGTTCATGGAATATTCGAACGTGCCAGCCAGGCCGCGTGGAGAGATCAGGCCAGGGTTGCAGCAGTATATTCTCAAGGCTTCTGGCTAGAGCATCATCAGATGCTGCTTCGTCCTCTTCAACCTGCCTAGACAAGTCTATAGATGATAAGCCGACGAATTGTGGGCGCTTCGAGTTTTGCCCAATTATGCCAACGCGCATGACTGGCTGCGCAAGTACAACCTGGCCAACAGCCGTACGAATGAGGGAAGAGGCAGTTTTTCTGTTCAATTTCTCCCTCGGCATGATCAAGAGAGCCGTGCTAGAGATGCGGAAGTAGATCCCTAGCTCGTGCCAAGCTGTAGACATGCACTCCCTACCGGCAATTAGTCACGCGAGTTTAATGCATCACATTGACGTACGATGCACCGCAGTCTCTGACAATACGGACATGACTATCTGTCTGACTAGTCATCGCTGCGCTTCAACGACAAGTTGGTACTCCGGTCTGTGAAGGTTGACGAGACATTGACATAAACTAATTTCGGGAATTTCCTGTGCTGGAGACCAGGAGCGTGCCTCTACAAACAAGGTCGGGAGATTGAGAACTGGTCAGCCTGGGAATGAATCGCTAGTGGTACTAAAAGACCTTTATCTAGAGAGCGTGTATTTCTCTTATATTTGTTATGTCTAGTTGAAGGCCACGGTCTTACTCTATGAAAGTCGCCGACCGGATCGACACAGTCGGAGAATTTACCACTTAAGAAAGGCCTAGATTTATTTTGTTTCCGTAACTCGGGGAATTCATTATTACCAGGTTGGTGGGGGGTTGGTGGGACCTTGCCTTGAAAGGTTACATTAGCCCCTGAATTTCGGCCATTTTGTTTTCTAATTTGAATATCTAAGCAAGAGGCTAAGCTGATTGCATTATTCTACGGGGCTTTCGCTTAGTATGAGGTGTGCCTAATGACTGGGGTATCTCCGAGACCGGAATCTAAATATGTAAGAGGACTAGTTTAATATTTCTTCAGGGATGCCTCTAGTCTCTTGTTTACGCCCTTGTCCGGCGTGAAGTCTATCTCTAAAGACCGAGGTTGCGTGACTTCCACTTTACAAGAGAATACCAGTAAAGGCCGCCAAGTGTTAAAATTCTATAGTACGCTCTGATTTAAAAACATAGCTATGCGTGCTAGCACTCAAGCCTTTACTCGCTTCCCAGCGCTAATGTTGCATTGATGGAGGAACATGGCTTATTCAGTATCATGACTCTGGCAGACAGGAATAATTGAAAAAAGCATTATATGTAAATCTAGAAAATTTATTCAAAGACTAAAACAACCCCGAGTGGACCTCACCTCTTGGAGACGAGGCCTTCATCGCCCACGGTAGCCTCCTGAGCTGTAATGAGATATCCAAAACCAAGCGCCTTTATCTTGCCAAACCACTCCAGAATAGGTATGCTCTCAAGCCCGATCTTCTCGCCTAGGTGCTTTTTGATGTGCGCAATCAGCTCTTCGGTATGGACTGTAACAGAGCTCTCATAGTGGATATAGCGCGTGTCGGTTTCCGCATCTCCATCTCCATCGGCCGTGATGGATTCGCCTAGGGCTCGAGCGAGCTGATCGGCCGGTATGAAGTCGATCCGCCCCTTCCAGATACTCACATCGGGGAACGAATTAGAAGCATCAATAAATCGACTAAATGTATCGAGCAGCAGTTGCTTCTGCGAAGAATCTTCTTGTGAAGCAGGAAGAAGGCGATAGATGCGGGATGATAGATGTAGATCCGTTACTGAACGCTCAAGGATACGTTCACCAGCCCATTTGGAGGCTACGTAGCCACTGGATCCATCAGTAGGAGGCAAGTAGGGAGCAGAAGAGCAGGCCTCTAGGGCATCTCCAGAAGGGAAGACCCCAGCCGTCGAGATGTAATGAATCGGCACTCTTCGGGGAGCAGCCAGTTTCAGAAGTTCCTTGACTGGTTGGACATTGGTGGGCTGCAGCACATGGTAACTATCCCAGAATGAACGGACCGCGCCCATATGCAAAATCACATCCACCTGGCCAGCCAAAGAACGGAACTCGTCGGTGGGCAGCCCAAGAAGCGGTACTGAAAGATCGCCAAAGTGGTAGACTAACTTTGGAGATGTGAAGGGCGAGCTCTCGCGAGGTTTATTTCGCACGGCAATGCAGTGAACCAAATTGACATCCTCCCGAGCCGCGAGCTGCGGCAGTAGAAACTTGCCGAGGAAGCCTGTGGCGCCTGTGATGAGGATGGTCTTTCCTGCTGCTGCGTCCGCCTTCACTGGGACGTTAGTGACAAAGGTATGGATAGACGGCACGGTAGTTTCCTGCTCCCAGTCAATAGGGTCGACAATGTCGGCTTCTTCAATAGCCTGCGCCATTTTGGCCAGCGTGTTGATTCCGAGGATCTGGAACAGCGGAATAGCGACGTGAAAGACTTGGCGGATGCGAGCTTGCAGACGGATGGCGAGGAGTGAGTTCCCACCGACGAGGAAGAAGTTGGTTGAAGGGCTCAGCTCTGCGCTTAGCTTTGACAGATTCTTGCCCAGTACTCGTCGCCACACGCGTATCAGCTGTATCATGGTCTCGGTCAGCTCGGATGCTTCTTTGGCGCTGGATATTCGCTCGTGCAGCGGAATCCTCTGAACGGCCTTGCGATCAACCTTTGAGTGACTGGTGAGAGGTAGCTCGTCAAGGGGAATTGCTGCAACAGGGACCATATATTGTGGTATCGGAAGACGACTGAGCAAGCTGTGGAGGAAAGCCTCTTGGTCATGGATGCCGTGGTTAAGGGCAAACACCACATGGGCTACGAGAAAGGGTGGATCGCCTTCTCTTAGTGTCACGACGGCTTCTCTCAGGATGCCTTGTGCAGCAGAGAGCATGTTGGTTTCAATATCGCCCAGCTCAATACGCAGGCCTCGGATCTTGACCTGCGAGTCGCCGGCCATACGGTTGTGGAATACCATGGCGCCGTCCTCGCGGAGATGGCCCTCGTCCCCGGTGCGATACATGCGTGTCCAGCCGCGTTCTATGTCTTCAGATGTGGCGAATGGATCTGCAACAAAGTGCGAGTTGGTGAGCTCATTGTTATTCAGGTAGCCTAGAGAAACACCAGCGCCGCCTATGCAAATCTCACCAGGCATGCCAATGGGCACTGGCTGGAGTTGTTGGTCGACGATGTAGGTATAATAGTTGGGAAGTGAGTAACCACATGGGATGCGACCTATCTTGTCCGCCTTTGACGTCTGACGGTAGGCAATTTCAAACTTGTGCGATGAGATAGAAATCTCAGTAGGGCCGTATGAGTTGAAGAAGCGCAGCCTTGGCAAGTCAAGGGTTGCAAATTCGTGAATAACCATTTTGGTTAGGGGTTCACCGCCTGCAAAGGCGAAGCGCCAGTCAGATGCTTGACCAAGTGCCTCCTTTCCAAACTCCATCCATAGCGAGTACTCGGATGGTGTGGCCTTGGTGTAGGTGATTGCGTACTGCTGAATGATATTGGTGATTTGGACTGGGTCGCCACGTTTCTCGGCCGGGACAATATACACGCTTCCTCCATTCACCAGGCCCGTGTACATCTGGTCCGAGGAGTGGTTGAAGGTGAATGCGCTCTGCTGGAGCACACGCTCATCGCCTAGACCCCATGTTTTAGTGTATCCTTCAATCTCGTTGCGTAGGCCGGCATGCGTAACTGTGATGCCTTTAGGCAAGCCCGTCGAGCCGCTGGTGTAAAGAATAGCGGCTGATGATTCGGCGTCGGCCCTGTTGGCGATATGCGAATTTGGGGCGAGAGGCAATCCCGACACGTTAATGATGCAGCATCCATCACCCGTCTCAAGCTTGGGTGCGTCCTCCAACGTGGTAGTGTCGGCCAGGATTACCTTTGGCGAGCAGTCCTTGGCTACAGAGGCAAGACGCGGGATAGGGTTGCGCAGATCTAAGGGCACGTAAATAGCACCGATCCTCATGATGGCCAACATGGAACACGTCCAGTCTGCTGCTGGCTGCTGGTAGACAAGAATGCGAGACCCAGACCCGGCACCTGCAGCCAGTAGTGCTTCACTGATTGCCTGGATACGGTTGCTCATGTCTGAGTAGGTGAGAATGCTACCAATGCCATCTAAAAGAGCGATACGTTCTGGCATGTTTTGGGCGATCTGGTCGATGCGATGGGGGAGCGTCGCGGGCCAGTCCGACACCAGCTTTGCGCCTGATGATATATGGTAAGCATCATTATATCACTCACTAATAGATGGGCAGGACTCACCTTGACCAGTTTGAACAGCATTGTCAAGCTGCTTTGCTCCAAACAAGGGGGTGGCGTCTAAAGATAGCGATGCATCGCGCGTGAGAGTATCGAGGAGATGGACATAAGTTTCCAAGAGCAAATTAGCAGCAGTGAGATCATAGAGGCCCTTCTGCACTCTGAAAGTCACGAGTGAATCAATTGAACCTTCAACGACGTCCAGCGTGACGTCGTATGCCGTCCTTCCAGGATGTACATGCTCAAACTCAAGCTCACAGTTCCCCCATGGGTATCGCTCCTGGATTCCCTGTCGATAATCGAGGAACGCTTGAAAGAAGGGACTGTGTAACGATGAGCGAGCGACACCTATCTCTGACAGTAGAACGTCAAAAGGTAAGCGGGAATTCTCGAGTGCGTCGTATGTGACGTTGCGGGCCTCGACCATGGCATCTACAAATGTTTGATCTGGCAGCCGACGGAAACGCAGGGCTAAAAGGTTCAAGAAGAAACCGATGCTCCTGCTCATATCCCCGTCGTTCCTCGAGGCATCGGCAATCCCTATTGTGAGCTCCTCCGTCTCATCCCCCGCTAGGGAGAGAAGAAGAACCTTCAAGGCAGCCAAGTGGAGGTGGAAAGGCGTGCACCGCTCCTCCTTCGAAATGGCCTTGACACGGGATGTCAAGTCTGGTCCAAGGTGACACATGACCTGATGGGAATCAAACTCATCCATGGCAACCCTGGAGCTGGTCTGAGCCATCGGTAGTAGTGGCAAGACGGGAGGTTGCTTTCCCGTAGGGAACACAGCTTGCCAGTATCTGAGTTCCTCGAGCATCTCGCCCTGCTCTAGGGACTTCCTCTGTGTCGCAGAGAACTCGGGGTACTGTCGAGGCAGCGCTCCGAGAGACTGCCCGTTATAAGCCGTTTCGAGATCTGAGAGGAAGACGTTGAAGCTGGCTCCATCCATGATGATGTGATGGTAGTTGATCAATAAATGGTGAAGAGTTGGCGATAATGTCACCAAGACAAGCTTCATCACATCACCAGTCTCAAGCTCAAATACATGGCTCCTCAACCGCGCGTATTCGGCTTCCAGACTGCTAATGTCGTCCACCTTCTTCCTCTCGAGGCGTATAGGAGAACGGACCAGCGTCTTCTGATATGCGTTACCCGATTCGACTTCATCCTCAACGAAACACGTCCGGAGAGCTTCGTGCCTATTAACGACTAAACGAAGAGCTCTCTCAAGATCGCCTATGCGCAGATTCCCTGTTAGTCGGAGGGAGAAGGCCACGTTGGCAGTTGTAGGATCTTTGAGCATGTGGCGCAAGAACCAAAACCGGGACTGCGGCAGTGATATGCGTTCCGTCTTGTAGAACTTTGTTGGGGGAGCCAAGGCTGCTGGTATCGTCGAGCCAGTCGAGTCTGTCTCAGGAGTTGAAGAGCTGGGGTAGTTCCTTGATGACGTGTCTGACTCTGACTCTGACTCTGGCTCGGTCCTAGGGTTTTGGTGTGAGGAATCTTTCTCAAGTAGCTTCTCCAGTGCTTTGCGGCATATTTCAGCCAAAGAGGCACCGCCCACGATTCTCAGCACAGGTATATCTACCTGGAGCCATTTAAGGAACCACAGCCGCACCTCGACAGCAACAAGTGAGTCAATTCCCAACTCAATAAGTGGCGTTGTTGGTTCTATTGGATCATCACCGAGCTGTAGCATGGCCGTCAGTTCGGCCGAGAATGACTCTTCAAACATGGTTAGCAATAGGTATCTAAAAGCGGTTACACATTACATACCTTGTAATATGACAAAGGCTTCCTCGTCGGTACTGGCCGCTGCAAGCCTCTGACCGATAGGGAGAATTTTCTTGCTGCTATCTCGGTCGGTCTCTGAAGCGTTATTGCTTCTCTTGACAATGTGAGAGAAGAATGGGTTACTGAACCAGGGACCCCTCAACGGTTCGTCAACGCCTACTTGGCGGAAACCCGTTGTAACCACAGCATTGGGTATACTCTGGCCATCGTCGGCCTGTGGAAGTCCTGCCATGATAGCCTCTCCAATCACCTGGTGCAGGTCTGTCTCGGAGAGTGGTGGTAATCCAAGCTTCTTGACGAGCTGTTCGAGAACAACGTGGCCCGCTGCTTCGACATGGCCGATGCCCGAGACGCGTCCAAGATCAACAGCTGACGCGGCCAGACCACGCCTTCGACGCCGCCTCGCCAATCCGCTGAGATAGCCGTTGGCTGCTGCATAGTTTGACTGGCCTGGGTTTCCAAAGACGGACACGGCAGAAGACAAGAGGATAAAAAAGTCGAGATTGTCATTCTCAAAGACGCAGTCAAGATTCTCTGAACCGGTGATCTTTGGCCCGAGGACTTTACGCATCGAGCTGCCCGGCATGTTTGTAAACAGACCGTCGTCAAAGACGACGGCTCCATTGACGACTCCTGCGATCGGGGGGCAAGTTTCTCGGATGACCTTATTAGCCTCCCTAATATTATCCATATCAAGTACATTCAAAGCCATGACCTTGATGGTGGCTTTGGTATCGCGGAAAGAGTCTAGCCATTTCGAGTCGACGTTGGGGTGACGGCTCGTCAGACATACACAGCCTGCACCATTGGAAACCATCCACTCACACAAGGACTGGCCGATCTGACCGCTGAGACCGACGAGAAGGTATGTTTTGTATTTGGAGAAGAGATGCTTGCTCTGCAAAGGTCTCAGCATGGCCTCAACATACCCATCACGAGGCCATTGGAATAATGTTGTTGCGTCCGTCAAGCTCTCACTATCCAGTGACTCTTGGGTGACGTAAAGATCCTCAACTCCTGTCTGAGAAGTCTCGGCGCGTGAGACAGCTTCGTCAAGTTTCCCCAGCAGGTACTCCCCTAGCCAGGGTTGGCTGAGTGTCGACGCCTCAGTCTGGAAGAGCATCCAAGGGTTCAATGTACTGCAGCAGGCTCCCAATACCCTTGAGACGCGTCGACCAAGCTTGCTGGCCGTCAAGTCGAGAAAGACAGTGGGATTGACGTGGCAGAGTGCTTTGCGCAAGGATCCGTCGGAAACATGGCTATCTAGCGTGATCCAAGAGGAGTCTTTCTGCTCAGCATCAACAAAGCTGTCGCATGTAAATGTGACGCGCGCTGCACGTTTTGACAATGCGGCCGCAATGAAGCGGTCTTTTCCGGAGCAGTGAATCAGCATCTCGTCGTTCTTGGACAGCTCAATTATTGAGTTAGCCACGAACTGGGCCTTCACCGAGACCAAAAAGCTCTCGAGATGGAAATCAGTGGCCATTGGTGCTGGCACAGCTGCTATTGGATCAATCTTGGATGAGTTTGTCTCTGAGAGAAACACGTTGAGTGAGCCCTGGATATTTGTGCCGACACCAATGAATAGATAGGTGCCCGTCAACATACGAATTGCCCGCACACTCGAGGCTTGAACCCGAACAGCATTAGTTGATAGTCTTTGCATGCCACGCGGTTCTGCTACGAGCTGAAGTGAACCATGCGAGGACGACACCATCGAGATAGCAGCCCCTGAGGTAGAAACGGTCCTTGTGATGACGCGCCTGGATGAGTTGAGCCGCGCGTTTGGACCGTCGACCACGGTCAGTCGGGGTATCTTTGTCCTTGCACCGTCGAGGAATACTTCGGGCTCCCTGGACCAGATTAGGCCAAAGTCCACATGCTTGGGGTCCGCCAGCGTTGAAGGTGGCGCCTCCCAAAGCTCAAGAGCACTCTGTTGAAGGAGATACTGAACGATAGCCGCTGATGGATTATGCCCGAGATCTGATAGATCCATATGGTTGAATCTGATGTGACCCAGCTCCTGACGGAGAGTACGACAAAATGAGATGCTAGCAGTGTGGTATGGCTGATCGACGTTGCCGCCTCGCGTGACCCAGACTACATCACTGGCCATGCCGAGCATCCGCTTCAAGCCATCCATCGTGGTATCTGTTATATCCTTGAATATGGGCCTGTCCAGGTCAACCAGGTTGATCAAGGTGCTCGCTGGAGTGAGATTCAAGGCCTCGTCCGCGGTGGGTAAGCCGTTTAGAATCACCACTTCAGTACAGAAGCGTTCAAGGTGCGCCGCAATCTCGCTGCTGAGACGGGCCGTCTCAAAGCTAGCATTTCCAAGGATAACAACGCTCTCTAGGTAGACAGGGGGTGAGGGAGACGGTGCAGTGAGAGGTCGTCTCAAAAACTCTACCCGCTCATCAACAGCCTGAGTCACCATGACAGAGACGGGCCAGGCCATGCGATCGATATCTGGGGTGTGGGCATCGACTCCTCCGAAGCCAGCCTCGCGCAGAGCGGCATCCCAAGCTCCAGCTGTCAAAGGTGATAGCCAGCCGCTCGGGGCCATGGCTAAAACACTCTGGAATCGGATAGGAGATGGTGATGTAACTTGGGCCAGTAAGACATAGCCTCCCGGCCTAAGTAATTGTCGGAAGTTTGCCAGAGCGGCCGTTGATCCCGTTAGGGGAGTGGCCACAACAACAATATCATATGAGTGCGCCTTGAAGCCCTGGTCTGTTGGTGAGTTCTCCATCTCCAGGCATTTGAAATGCATGCTGCCGTGGTAAGCCTTGAACCTGGCCTTGGCGCTGTCAAGCTGATCCGGAGATGGGTCCGTATACGTATATGAAGAGAACTTGTCCCCAATGGCCTGCAAGATGGACTGTGTGGCCTCACCCGATCCGGCACCTGGAAGATGTTAGCTACACTGGAACGAGGCGAGATTAATACAGGTGAGGGGCTGAGTGTTACCAATCTCCAGTATCCTGGCATGTGGGTAGCGATGGGTAATCTGGGTCATGAAGCGTCCTAAGAAGACCCTGCACACTCCAAAGCCGAGTCCGTCGCTCAACCACTTGTCGAGTAGGTCTCTGGCTAGTATTTGATTCGCTTCCATCTCGCCACGCACGGCAGCTGGCAGGTTTTGGCCGATGGCGTGAATAACTTCAATATCAATACAACTGGGGTACTGCACGGCTAAAGCTTGAAGATCCTCGGTGCTCAAGATAGACCCACGGCCATGAGAGGCCGTGGCCGTGGCCGTGGCCAATGTTTTCGCCATCCAGGCTCGGAACGACGACCAATCCAGCTGGCTATTTCCCCAGTCCATGTCACTAAGCTCTGACTCCCAAGTAAAGAGGTAGTGGTAGGCCAATCTTTCACACGCAGCTGCAAGGTCAACTTCGTAAACCGAGGGCAGGCTGTCCTTGGTCACAGCGATGCCATCAGGTTCTGCCGTCTCGAACTTGACGGATGTGAACATTGTCAGATCATCGGCAGCTGTGGCCGGAGCAAAGGGTTTGAGAGCCAATCCCTCGACCTGCACCATACCGTGTTGGCCGTGCTCATCCAACAAGTCGATATCAGCCAAGAATGAATCAGATTTCGAATCAAGCGTTGCGCGCACAGGCACCTTGGTTCCAGACCTGGGCAACATGGCGCAGGCCTCTGGACTGACTCGTATGATATCGATGGCTGTTGGTACTGACAGCGACCAGAGACGACCATCGCCGGGAGCTGAGTACGCGAGCATAGCCGCCTGGAAGCTAACGTCGAGGAGACTCGGATGCACGAGATAATCGGAAACATCGGTATCGAGATAGGTGTATGAGTCCACGAGGGCTGAGGATTGGTTGAGTCTACGCCTAGCGCATGACAGACCCTTGAAGGGCCCAGAGTAGTTATAGCCAAGAGGGGCGATGGTGTCGTAGAAGAGTTGACTGTCAATCTGGGACATGTTGTACTCTTCGAACGGCGCCAATGGCCATACCACGACGTTTGGCTCGCCAAACACGATCTGGACGGTTCCGCTGGCCGTCAGCTCCATCTCCCGCTCGCTTCCGGAACCCAGGACGGGAACCGAGTAGCATGAAAACGCTGCCGTGACAGTTTGGTCCTGGCTTTGCGTGATGTTTGTCAGTGTGACGAGCGTCTCGACGCCTAAGTTGTCCCCTTCGTCGAAAGTGATAGCCTTGGGAATACTGAGCTCCCGGAGTTCAAACATCAGGGCCGATCGGTTCCTCGCCAATCTCCTCGACGCTTCCAGAGCCATGGCGACGTATCCGGCCGCAGGAAACACTATCTGGCCCTGGAGTTGGTGGCCATCCAGCCACCGGATCTCCTTTGGCTTGACCACATTCAACCATCGCATGTCATGGGGATTGGAGTCCGGGGTCAGGACACCAAGGATCTCGTGATGAGCATCCTTGCGCTTTCGTAACATCTTGGAGGTGCGCGATTCGCTCCAGTATGATCTGGTGTGGTTCCATTGATATCGGGGCAGGTCCACCACCAAGTTGGGCCGTCGATAGTCGTCTCCGGCTACAATCTTGCGAAATGAGCTAAAGTCGACTGACTGTGGAAGATGGGTGTAGACGAAGCCCAGAGCCTCGGAGAAGGCCTGCACATCGTTCATACCTCGAATGAGAGAACTACAATATGGGAGCGCAGTAGTTCTAACCTCAGAGGCGTTCTGCGTCACAGGACCCTGGAGCGCCGGGTGAGGCCCTATCTCAACAGCCATCTCGAGGTTGCTAGTGCTTGAAATAGCGGCCTTGATGGCGTCAGAGAACAATACAGGGTTGACCATATTATCTCTCCAATACTCGCCCTGAAGAGCATCGATTGGTTCCATACCCTCTGCCGAGGGTACCACGCTGGAAAACCAGGTGCAAGTATCATCTCGTTGGCGATTCAGCTGTATGCCGCAGCCTTGTAGAAGTTTGATATAACGCTCACCACAAGGGAGCATGTGATGCGAGTGATAGGCGGTATCAACCCTCAGCAGACGTGCAAATTTGCTGCTCTCCTTCAGAAGCTGCTGTGCTTGGGCTATGGCATCCGCGTCCCCAGATAGGGTCACACTCGCAGGCGAGTTATGCGCAGCAACAGCTAGACGGCCTTTGAACATGTCCAAGTTGACGAGCTTTTGTGCTTCAACCCACGATATTCCAGCCGCCAGCATCCCGCCTCTAGGGCCATCGTTCTTATCTGCCGCGGTAGGTACGGTGAAACCACGGTAATAGGCAATACGGATGGCATCGTGAGCAGATATGAATCCTGCAGCGTAGGCGGCGGCGATTTCACCAGACGAATGCCCCACGACAGCAGCAAAGGAAATACCGGCTGCACGGAATAGATCAACCAGGACCACTTGCACAGCGGTACACAGTGGCTGTGATATTGCAGCTTCAGTAATTCGTGAAGTGCCCTGGGCAGCCAGCATCTCGCGCCGGAGGCTCCATTGTGGGCGATCCTCCAAGGGGAGGGCGGCCAAAGACTGTTCTAGATGGTCGATTCTCTTCTGGACAAATTCAGACGCCTGGATCAAGCAGGCTCCCATTGCCGGCCACTGCGCCCCCTGGCCGGTGAAGATGCCCAAGATGCGGGCAGTGTCTGCCCCAGCAACTGACCGGAGGCCAACAGGGTTCTTGGCTGCTTCATCAAGTCTAGTATCGATCTTGGAGACCAACTCCGGGATTTTCAGTGCCGAGAAGGATGCCTTGGTGTGAAAGCGGCTTCGACGTGCGTGCAAGGTCCAAGAAAGATCAGATGGGTCTATCCCAGAGCCGTGGCTGCTGAGATAGCCCGAGAATGACTTCAATTGGGCAATCAAGGAGGCTTCGGATGCGGCCGAGAATACAAACGGCGTCAATGGGGGGCGGAGGGATGTCGTAGAGGTAGAGTCTGGTCCATCCGAGGCTGAGTCTGGTATATACTGTTCCAAAATAGCGTGCGCGTTGGTTCCGCCAAAACCTTTATATTGCCAGGTTAGTCACTCCTTACACGCACCAGGTAGGGGTCGCCTCAACTCACCAAAGCTGTTTACACTGACTCGCCTTGGAACCCCAGCAGGCAGTTCTGGCCATGTAGTAAGCTGCGTCGGGACATGCAAGCCCTGATATGACGACTCCAACTTGGAATTCAGACGGCGAAAATGCAGATTTGGAGGGATGAGTCCAGACTGTATGGCAAGTGAGCCCTTCAAGAGCCCCGCAAGGCCAGCACAGCCCTCGAGATGGCCGATTACTGTCTTGATGGAGCCCACGTACAGAGGTGTGCTGCCGCTACCAACATCGACATACTGGCCGAAGCACTCATGAATAGCGGCTGCTTCCCTTGGATCGCCTGCCTGTGTTCCCGTCCCGTGGGCTTCGAAGAACTGAGGCCTATCCAACGAGCGATTCTCCGGGTCAAGACCTGCCCTTGCATACGTCTGCCGGATGAGGTTTGCCTGGGCACCTGTGCTTGGGACTGTGAGACCATTTGAGAAGCCATCATGGTTAGCTCCCGTCTCCCGGATAACACACTCGATGTGGTCTCCATCCGCGAGAGCGTCGCTTAACTTCTTCAGAACCACAGATGCCATGCCCTCTCCTCGCGCATAACCATCCGCATCTTCATCCCACATGCGAGAGATGCCATTTGGCGATAGCATCTTCAGCTTGCTCTCGGCTATATACATTTCTGGGTTGAGCAGCAGCTGTGTGCCGCAGGCCAACGCAACGCGAGACTCGCCGGTCCGTAGCGCGTGGACGCCCTGATGCACGGCTATAAGGCTGGATGAGCAAGCCGTATCTATAGTCATGCTAGGGCCGTGCCAGTCGAAGAAGTAGGAAATACGATTGGAGATAATGGCTCGGCTAGTACCTGTGGCGAAGTAGTTGGGAATGGCGTTGTGGTCTCTGGTGAGCGTGTCGTTATAGTCGCCCGTCATTGTTCCAACATAGACAGCCGTGTCAGATCCACGAAGCATATCCAACGCGTGTCCTCCCGCCTCAAGAGACTCATAGACCGTCTCGAGGATCAGGCGCTGTTGCGGATCCATCGAGTCAGCCTCATTGGGGCTGAGGTTGAAGAAGGCCGCATCGAATGTGCGCACATCGTCATCCAGTAGGTACGAGCGAATAACATTGCTCGTGCCGTGATGACTTCCATCTGGATGATAGAAGCTTTTTGCGTCAAACCGATCTGGGCCAATCTCGACACTAATATCTCGAGGATCCTTAAGCAGATTCCATAATGCCGAAGGACTGTGGGCACCTCCCGGGAAGCGACATGCACTTCCCACAATAGCAATAGGCTCTGGTTTAGAAATCATTGAGTTGTGCCAAACTATAGACTTGGATATGTTGTCGGGAATGCTGACGAGGTAGGGAGAATCTCTCTACTATGCCAAGCTATATATATATATTAAGACAACAAACAATTACTCTTAAAGGTAGCCGATGACTATCATATACAATAGTACCCCTTGCAAGTTCACCGAATAGCTGGCTTGATTGTATTCTCTGAGACCGGCCTGCGGCTTCGGCCCATGGGACTGACTACATAAAGCTCGGCGCATTAATTCATGTGCTATGGTCCGATACAGGTAACATGCTAGGGGCAACTGTCTCGGCATCTGTTGGTTCATTCGGTCATTTCTATAACTCCCGAAGGTCTGCAACGCCCATTGTAGGCGCCCCTGTCGTATCATCAGATCATTACCCGGATCAGTAACTCTATGGGGTCATGTGATGAAACGTAAGCCTTGGCCAAGCCCAGAACAAACTGATTCTTCCACCTACCAGCTGCATTCTAGTCAATCAGTCCATGTCCGGTATCTTCTGCGGCAGCATTTATGGTGAGAATGTAGCAAACCCAGCCGAGCGTATTGAAAACCACAAAGATAAACATCGACTCCACTGGCATCAGCTCTGCGATAGGAGAGTCAGTCTAGATCTGAAAGTGGCGTGTGTGGAAAAATATATCCAACACATGACCCTTCAGCATTATACTAATAAAATCTTCTAGCAACAAACTGAGCAGAGAGAAACACTTGAGGTTTCAGAGTACAAGAGGATACTTCCAAGATTTAGCTTCCTAAAATGCTTTCTAAAAACTCCACATACGTCTATAAAGATCACTCATGAAACTCATCGCAGGAGGATAATGCAGTACGTGTATGTAAATGTAACAAGGTGCAAGTTTAGACTCTTAAAGAATATGTATGCCCTCGAATCTACAAAAAGTTCATTTTCTCATCACACTTAAACACCAGGTTTGTCCACCACAGAGGATTTTCCGACTTGATACTGGCTAGAGGGCCTAATACCCAAACCACTCTTCTCATAAGCCATATCAATCATCTTCATCTGGTTCAGAGAATCCTCCCTACTAACCCAGTATGCAGTTTCCCGACCCTTAACGCGATTCACAAAGGCCTCAAGCTGGTAACGAAACGACATCCAGTGCGTCTCTCCGTGCATCTTTGAAATCTCTCCTTCAGCCTCAGAGGGCTGGTAAGCCTTCTGCCATCTCTTCTCGGTCCACTTTTTGATTACCTTGTTGGTTTCTTTGTGCCTGATTTCATACGAGTCATTGATGTCTATCCTGTGCCAGAATATCGCATGAATGAATCCGTTAAGATTCACCTCACGTGTCAGAAACTTCAAATGCTCGGCCGGTAGTACCTTGTCGGGCACTTGAACACGACGGTGAGTGACTGTGGCGTACGAGGGATGCCAGATAGTCGGCCCTTGCAACGTGCTGAAAGCTTCCCCTATACCACCGCCGGGAAAGCGGAACTTGGCCTTGAACTCATAGTCGCAGTTGTTGTGCACGCCCTCGGTAAAGGCCTTGACATCGGCAGTCAGGCACTCCTCAGGCTCTGTTCCAAAGATCTGGCGGAGCGCTGCAAAGTTATAAGTGCCCATGCCCATCATGGTACCACCTGATAGATTGTAATTGAAGTGGATGTGGTCCATGGACACAAACCACCACGGGATCATACTATAGGTGTCCACATGAACAACATTTTCTGGCTCAATCAGGGACATGAAGATCGTCCAGATCGGGTGGAACCGGTAGTGGAATGCTTCCAGTAAAACCGGCGCGTTCGGGAGGTCTAGCTCTGGTAGCTTAAACAAAATCTCGGCTTCGATCGAATTGGAGACGGATGGCTTTTCAAGGAGAACATGTTTGCCAGCTTGGATGGCGCGTACAGCCCACTCGAAGTGAAGCGCATTTGGCAGTGGCACCAACACACAGTCGATATTTGGATCATCTAGGATGTCTGGAAAATTGATTAGAGATAATAAGAGGCAAAGGTTGGGAATATCACGAACCTTGATACGAGTCTTTGACTTCTAAAACTCCATTCTTCTTGGCGAACTCCTCAGCTCGTTTCCGATCTCTCGCGGCCACAGCCTGCAGGACAACTTCGGGGTGCATCTTGGCCGGGATTGTCAAAGTCATGCCGCTAGAAAGAATAATGAGAAATGTAATGCAAAACATGGATTCCAAACACTCACGCTGAATTAGCAGCTCCCAGGATACCAAATCTCAAGGCATCGTTCCGTTTCTCGACTGTTGGAGGGTTAAATGCCCACCAAACACGCTTGAGTTGAGCGAGAGACATCTTGAGGAAGAGGAATACTTTGATAACTGGAATGAAGAAAAGTCGCAGGCGCGTGCATATCCACTATAGGCAAAAAACCCGCTCCCTTACGACTCTATTAATCCTCTTGAAATCAAGAATGAACTGGTCAGTGTGTCGGGCTGGGTACGGAGAGTTTCACTACTCTTACGTAATGAAACCACCGAAAGAAATCGCCGATGGGCCTGCTCTTTAGTAACGAAAGCTACCAAAGGTGTTACTGATTGGCCCATGCAGTATTATAGATCGATTTGAGAAAGCGATGACTGATAACAGCCAACATGTTAAAGCGGGTAAGACAAAAGTTGTTTTTGGTAAAAGGAACTAAACATAACTATTACACTTCATCTTGTACGTCCTTCTTCCACCATCTACGTACATATTCTTGAATTCCTGGTTAAACCTATCTAGCAATTATAACTCCTTACTGCTTGAGATAATTAATATCCTCTTCTAGCGGTAAATTCAAATTGCGTGCAAAGTACCATTCACTATATATACTCTTGAAACGCATGGGTGTTATGATAATAGTAGTCAAATTCTTCTAGTAATAATCAAGCATTGGCATTTAGCAAGACTGTCTCTTCTGGCAGCGATTTCATGCCGGGTGCAAAGTGCGTCCCACTCTCTGCACGTTTCTTGGCATCTTCATATGAGCTTCTGGAGGCCCGCACCGCTGCTCCGCCTCTCTTTAGAATCTCAGCATGGTATTCCTCGACAGCAAGTCTGACGATGTTGATGTCGTGGGCGCTTCCATCTCTCTCGAGTCGGCCCAGTGTTTGGCTCAACTTCATTGCATCTACAAAGGCGTGAAACGCACCCTCGCCTCGGGAAGGCGTCATTGCATGCGCCGCATCGCCCAGCAAAACAACACGCCCAGATGGCAGGCTATCAAGCTGAAGGTCACGCCATACATGCGGCTCCTTCCTCACACCCTCAACTGGAGTTAGGTGAAAGATCTTGGAGAGTTGGGGATCCAGGCCGACAGTAGCTTTCCGAACATACTCAAGCTTCTCTTGCGGACTGCTTGTTTGCAGCCAGTGATTGGGATGGCTGACATCATTAGGATCGGGCTGCATGAACATCCAGTAGTAACGACCCGAGTTTCCGTCCGGGAGCGCATGGTGCAGTCCGACAAACGCGATGAAGCCTAACTCGGGGTTTATAAGATTGTAGGCGCTGTGGCCGAGTGTGAGCTGGTGCTCGAAATCTTCACCGCATAACGTCACTTCACCAACGATGGCTTTCAGAGGCACCACCTGGAGGAGCTCGCTGCTTGGTCTTTGCAAGATAAGCTGTCGAACTGGGTAGAGTTTAGCTGGCTGGTAGGCAGAAGGAGAAACATGCACCAGGCTCTGTTTACGTACCAAGGCTGTGAGCTCCGTCTGCACCCACCAGAATATCGCCTTTTGCGTAGGTGCCATCACTGAACGAAACTGAAACCCCTTTGCTGTCATATTCGATTCCCGAGGCAGCTTTGCCCCACTGGACGTCGACATTGGTCAAGAGCCAGTTCCGAAGACGAGATCGCTCAGCCCGTATGAAAGTCATCCCAGGGCCCTCCTGCATCTTATGTGAGTATTCATAGCGTTTTCTGAAGTCTTGGTCTGTGTGTTACCTCGAAACCAAACCGACCTTGTTGGCCGCCATAGTAGTAGACAAATTGGTGGCTCAGGCTCAGCGGGGCTAGATGGTTGGTTGATTCTTTGAGATCTGGCATATCGTCCGGAAGACAAGCTAGAAGATCTTCAACAATGCTGGCACCATTTCAATGTCAGATCATTCGTCCTTCTGGAAATTTGGTGATTGCAACATGACTGCAGACGTACGTGTGAAGAGCAATGGCCCATCCCTGAAAGCGAGCATCACTAGACTTGTCTCGGTCAAAGATTTCAAACGAAATGCCTTGCTTGCGAAGGGTCTGGGCCAGGGTGAGACCGCCCAGGCCGGCGCCAACTATGAGAACATGCATTTCGACCGGTATGTATGGAGGAAGGGCTGCAGAGAAACGTCGAGGGTCCGTTAGTCGACAGCAGATACAAGTACCCTCTACGTGCCGATGCGTCGGTGCTTATTAAGGAGATGTGCTACGGGGGAAGAAAATCGCCGGATTAAATTCTAGGCACACGACTCGGAGAGTTGAGTCAGCTAGCCTTATTCAGATTGCGGCAGTTGCATTATAAGACAACCCGTAGCTCGCCGTGACAAAGCTTCTCCAACCCACAACTCGATTTCAAATCCTATCATATAGTCTTATCTTATATCCAGTATGGCTGTTGAGCTACCTTTGGTTGACCTTGATGGCTACATCAATCCCAAGTCGGCCGGTGATCGGGAACGTGTCATTGCAGAGGTTCGAGAAGCCTGTGCCAAGTTTGGATTTTTCCAGGCTAAAGGCCATGGGATTTCCATGGACCTCCAGAAAGGCCTCCTGCACAGCCTTGACACCTTCTTCGACATGCCTCAGGAGGAAAAGCGCAAGCTTTCCTTCTTGAAGAACGTATCTCGCCGAGGGTATGAAGAATCAGGCATGTCCCTTCGCGATGGTGATGCGCTGCCTGATTCCAAAGAGGTAGACACTATGATCTGTGTTGGTCGCTTGGCTCTGCTAACGAGGGGCTAATTTTCAAGGCCTACTATATCGGCCGTGAAGACCCTGTTGTCGAACACTCAGGCTTTTATGGACCAAACGTCTGGCCCCCTTTACCTGAATCTCAATTCCGCCAGCCCGTCTGGGACTACTATCAGGCTACGCAGCATCTAGGCCACCTTATCTGGGAGATTCTTCTCCAGGGCCTTGGCCATGCACCTTCACTGCTGGATGCGTTCGCCAAGAAACCCATGGTAGTCATGAAGATGATTCGCTATCCACCCTTGGCTTCTACGGCCCCTGGACAGTACGGCGTTGGGGCACATACCGATTTCGGCGGCGTCACGGTGCTTCTGCAGGAGCCGGGCCGGCACGGACTAGAGGTTTGGCTTGAGGAACAGGAGGCCTGGGTCCCTGTCAAGGCGATTGAGGATGTCTATGTCATTAACTGCGGCGATATGATCATGAATTGGTCTGGTGGTCAGTTCAAGAGCGCTAGGCACCGTGTCATTAACAAGGCCGCAGATGAGAGCCGCCTCTCTTGTGCCACCTTTTATCACGGTGATCTGTTCGCTACCAACCCGCTTAACCCTGATGATCCCAATAAGGCAACTGTTGGCCAGCTGCTGGTGAAGCGGTTCCGCAACCAATTCTCTATGCATGCCGAGGCCAAGGCTGAGGTAGGGGCGCAAGCTTGAGACTGAGCGACTATGAAATGGATGTATAGCATAGAACCTCGTTGCCTTTATTAGACCAATTCCATGTTATACTGTTTCATTCCTTACACGTCAACATGAAAGCCTGGGGTTATGTGTATTACTAACCGCCCTGCCTGTACGTATCAAGAGCACCACCGTCTGAGTACCGCAACCCAAATATCATCTACGTAGGATGTTCAAAAGTTCATTTCATGACAACTATGGAGTATTATGGAACATGTTTGGCTATTGAGTCGATTTGTCTATGGTCAAGGCGAGCCAGCCTTGCTTGGCTCGCCATGGTTCGCTGCCTCTTACTCTCTGACGCTCAGATGAGGCGTCGTAAGTTACTACAACGGTGTCCTGTCTACTGCTCATAGCTCTGCTCTGTTACTAATCCAAGGCCACCGAAGCGAACCCCATTTGCGCTTGCTGGGCTCGGCTGCACATAATCGTCCCTCGTCATTAAGTGTGAATTCATCAGCACCCACGGCAAAAGGTGCGTACATGAGCTTGTCTGGATCATGCCTATGCTTGATTTCCAACAGGCGCTCATAATTAGGGCCGTACATGGTGTCCTTCCACTCTCCTTGGTACAGAGGGTCCATCTCATTGAGGTAGACACCTGATCCGGGGGTCGCAGCCTCCATGGCAGGGAAGTATTCGTTGACCAGCCTATGCTTCGCTTCCAGAGAACCGTCATGATCGTTCCAATCCCAATCCCTATTTGGGTTGCAGTAAGCGACAGCATCACGCCATGCGGGATGCACGGCATTGGGCGGATGGGATTGCCTTATTGTCGAGTTGGAGGCTGCGTTGATAATGGAGCAGCCTATGAACCAAGAACCATCAGAAGTGATGTTGCGGTACACATGCATTAGTTTAGCGTTCGCTTCTGCATCTAGCACCGTTGACCGCGGGATTAGTCGACTGGAGATGATGGGGTAGTTTGGACACAGGTTCCCATATGGTAGCTCTCCATATGAAGCAACAAGCGACTCAACATAAGTGGCGGCATTTCTTGTCTCTAGGTCATAAGCTAGGCCACGAGCTTTGAGTTCAAGTAAGAAGGGAGATATCAGCGTGGTGATAGCAGATGTATGCTGGTCCGGCATCACGAAAGCAAACACGATGAATGTCGTGTTGGTCACCAGGAATTGGATGTTATTGCGGGTTTCATCGACAAAGGAGGGAGCCTGACGGAACCAGATGCCAATGGCTTCCCAGAAGGCTGTGCTGTTGGTATTTTGAACAAGCAACGTCCCGCCAGCAACTGGCCCGTCTGGATAGGCCCGGACAGTCGCACTGAGCACAATACCATACGTGCCGCCGCCGCCGCCGCATAGTGCCCAGTACAAGTCGGAATGGTCATCTGGCGTAGCGACAACGTAGTCGCCGGTGGGCGTAACGAGCTCCCATTCCAGGACCTGATCTGCAGCAAGCCCGTACGCAGTGGTAAGCTGTGAGTGGCCTCCTCCCTGCGTGTACCCGCCGACGATGCCGGTGAGGCCGCATTCTGGGGCCACGATGCGATACCCGGCCGTAGATACGGCTTCATAGGCCTCCCCGGCAATCACTCCGGACCCCAACTTTACCGCAGGCCCAGAGTAGGTCTTGCTGGTGTAGTCATCAATGATGTGGATTGACTTGAGATTATGCATCCACATCACGAGCGATCCTCGACCCGACGACTTTCCCATGTAGCTGCATCTAGGTTAGAAATGATACGTTTCCAAAATGTATCATGATAAACTTACTCAATCCCTGTGCTCTTGATCACCAGACGTACCTTGTTCTCGCGGGCGAAGATCAATCCGGCCTGTATATCCACAGCCCCTGTCACGCTAACAGCGTAATCCGGACGATTCCCGAGCGTGCAGGGTAGTGAAGCTGAGGTGAACGGAGAACATGTCAAATTCTCGACGTATGGGTTCATCACTTCGCCAGGCTGCTGCTCGCTTTCGGTCACAGTTAGCTATCTGCTTGAATGTGCGGCCGACTCGCGCTACATACAAAATCTCGGCACCATTTTTGACGATACCATCCATCAGTTCTGCACATTGCGTCTTGTTGTAGGTGGGGTCATGGCAAACATGGCCCAAGGGGATTGTGGCACTCAGGCGTCCGTCGATAGTGGCGTTGAAGCGAGACCAGTCGGCAGTTGACGGCCAGGCTGCGTCTCCAGGGATACTTTTACATGCGGTCCTTTCAGTGGCCTCGTAAGCAGCGAGACTGGACAAGAATCGTAGCATTGTGACGATGTGGGTATTGCGTCATAAACAATGTGAGTGGTGCGCTGTTTTTTCTTTTCTCAGCGCATGTTGGAACTTTTTGTACCTTGTATTTCTTCGCCGGCATCCTGCAGCCGTGAGTCTCCTTCGGCGCCTTTTTAGCTCCGATTAGCTTCCGTTTAGCTAGTTCGGGCATTTACCCCTACATGCATAGCGTCTTGTATCGGCGTTAAAGGATCGGCCATTTATTGTCAGCCTCTGAGCCTAAGAAAAGAACAGAGACAAGTTATACGAATATCAGAATCGTTTGGGGTAACTAATGACCTGGAACTAACAATTATAATATTTCAACACAGTTACTTATGCTTTGGGTGGTATAACTAGATACAATTTATATTTTTATAAGAGCATTAGAATATAACAACATAATTGAAAACTTAACATCCTCTTCTAAGTCCTATTTCTTCTTAAATCTTGGTCTCTCTATTAATATCATTGAGAAGATCGGAAAGCCTGGGCTTAATAAAGTTAAAGGTTAAAGCAAAAAACAAACATCTTACTATCTATTTTACCCATTTCTTAAAAGTCAAATAGCCTTTGTTGTAAACTGGCGAGCTTCTGCTGCATCTGGGCTCTAAGATCATGGAGGGCAGTTGTATCGAAATCCTTAGCTTCAACTTGCCCAAGAAATTGATCAGTAGCCGCCCTCTGACGCTCTGTTAAGTATGTACATATTTTTGCTACTAGAACCAACCGGAGGTCTCCCACCACCATTGTCGTCGTCCTACTTATGGGCTTCTCTGTAGATGTATCATGCTCGAGTCTCGTCACCACGGCAGCAAATATTTCTAGAAGTAAAGCGTTGCACGCCATGACGAGATGACGTATGATGGGGGCCGTGTGGATGTCTTGCTGGCCTTTGCTCTCCGCTTCCGTAATGGTGTTGAGTTTTATGTGTTGAATGATTTCCAGAAGTCGAAGCGAAGACGAGAAGACGTCCCGGAGCAGGCTATCTCTACCTTCAGCGTGTATGGTTTCCATATGAGGATTCAAGAAGCTGGAAGGTTTGTCTGCCAAGAGGGTCATATTTGCGACACTGTCCATTGACGAAAGCCAGGCTGTGACCAGATTGAATGATGCCGGGCTGTCAAGTAAGACCTGATGAGCTGATGATGATTCTGCCGCCTTTGTCAGGTCGTGGGTTACCGAACGTATCGTAGATAGGGTCATGCTAAGTTGCGAGAGTTTAGTTATTATCAGGCCGGCATAGTTCTTCTGCTCGCTCGGCATTATGTCCGACTTTGCTGCCTCGCACTGGAAGCCAATCTGTAAATCCATATCCATCACAAGAGATTCAGCATCTAAAGACGCTACAAGCGCATCCCCGTCTGCTGTGACATTTGGATGGTGGGGTGTCCAGTCTATTCCAAATTGATGGTCTGTCCACGGTAGTGCTCCGTCCCAGGATAACGTTGATGGATCCACGAGGCTGGGCACGGTGGAGGGCTCACATGAAGTTGGAAGCATAACACATGTAGCTTCTACTTCTAACGTTGAGCCGGTGTTCGCATCAGATCCTTAGTAGGTCAGTAAAATATGCATTAGAATATTTCACGGAACAAGGAATAGAGATACCTGCAACAGGTCGGGTCACCTTCTCTCCTTCTGAGCTTGGAGGCAGGTCCTTTGGAGAGGTACCTGACACGTTGCTAGCTTTCGATCTCTCGGCTAGACGATGTTGGCTTGGCCGCCCCTTTGGCAAGCTATAGCTGTAGACGCACTGGAGCCGTTTCGATAAACACCTATCGCAAACGCCACTGTTTTCCTCTTTGCCCCGAATGCACCGTAGCTTTTGCTTATAGCATCTGTCGCATGATTGGCGCTGGGTTGTAGTGGGTGTTCGCTCTGGGCATTGTGTCATGTCAAGGGTATGATAGCCCTAAGAATGGGTTGCTTAGATTCTGAGGGAGCTTGAGTGCCAAATCTACATTACTTGTGTTCAGGGAAAATTTGGTCATTGGATGACTGCCGATAACGATAATGCTGAAGACGATGGAAGGTCTATGAAGTTCTGGGGTTCTTTATCGTGTTATGTATCTCGTGCTCTTCTGTACCTACGAAACTGATGAGTAGATCTTGATTTCCTTACTACAAGCAGCCGTCATGACAATCTGCATTGCGACACGAGTCAGGGAGGATGTAGGTAGTATAGCAAAGTGCATGGATCAAGATAGTGAAGTATAAATTTCTCCGCCATCCGGAGGGGAAGCTTGACGCTGACGCTGATCCATCTCCTCGCATTAGTCGATTGAAATAAGGTTTCGAGGTTCACACCATACCTTGCATCCGAAGTGAGCTGCAGCACATGGTAGTGTTAATCGGCAAATAACACCTCTTTCTATGTGGATCTTTACTACTCTGTTGTAATGCTTGATTGCGAGCCGTTTTGCGGCGAGTATGGTTGTTTAATTGGTATTCCTATTCCTGGACAGGATTTATTTTGATACTTGTGCTATATACACTGAAATGAACAGACTCAACAGCAAATGTTAGTAAATTCACAAAGATTAGAACAGTGTAAACAGTCTTACCTTAATACCCATATCTGTACAAACATTTACTCTTCTGGTAAGCTAGAAACTGATGATAGATAGATCCTCTCTTTATCTTACGGGGTATATGACTCAGTTTCCGGCCTATGCACTCATGGCGCAACTAGCTATTTACTTCTCACCGAGATCGTCTGAAAAGATAGGCCAAAACTAGCCGGAAAGTGTTTAGGGCAGGTAACTACCGGGCCGGAAGACTCGGAAGTTAATAAGAATCTGGTCTAGACCTTATCAAATCATACGACAGTCTTGTCATATCATAAATACCCTGCATATGTATGGGCCCTCACTGTATGAGATTAGACCCAATCTTTCCTCGCTTGACTACATAAGGCACCAATAGAATGGGGGGCCTATAGGGGCATGTATTAACATTCTAACCTTTTCCTTCCTATACTATAGCTTTTACCTTTAGCAAACTACAATATACAATTCAATAAGAGATCTATATAGTTAGTTCTAATAAGAAGTCAATCCTCTTAGGTAACAATTTAATAAATAGATCATCTAGCTAGTTAACTAAAAAGGAAAGACATATATTTCTAGCTCTATATACCCTACCCTCTTACTAGCCTGTTAAACAGCAGTAGTAATAGCGTTAGCCCAACCAAGCTAGAACTTTGTCTGCATCTCAAAGTTATCCAAAGATGCACCCTCCTTAACACTGTCCCAAATACCATCAATACGCTTAACAGCATCGTCAGTTAGGGGCCCCTTCTTGAGAGCTTCCATTGTTTCCTTGACGTGTTCTTCTCTGCTCGCGCCAATAACAATAGCATCTCCGAGATTTCCTCGGAGCTGGGAGTGGTAGGCGACCCAACGGTATGCCAACTCAGCTCTGGAGACGCCCTCGTCTTCAGCGATCTTTCCCCAAACACTGAGAGCGGCCACAAAAGAAGGCCTGTTGTACATTCCGTTGTAAAGACCAGAAAGCTTATCTCCCTTACCAAATCGACCCTCGGGATCCATCAGCGTCGCCTCCGACTTGGAGAGAAACCCGCCGGCAATGGGACTGTAGGCATAGAAGGCGATTCCGTGCTTGCGGAGAATGGGGAAGATCTCCTCGTCAGCGCGGCGCGCCACAGCCGAATAGTTGCCTTGGTAAACTGTTGGAACAACAAAGTGGTTTTCCTTGGCAATGCCAACGATCTCCTCGACTTCCTCGCCAAGGAAGTTGGACAAGCCGAGACGCTTGAAGGCACCCTGGCGGTACATTTTGTCCATACCGCCCATGATCTCCTTAATCGGAACCCTACGGTCGGGGGCGTGTAGGTAGTAAATATCGACCTGTATTCCCATTATGAGTGAATGTTCTCTCTGTGTCCCATCCTCACTGGTTAACTGACCTTATCAGTCCCAAGCTTCTTGAGACTCTCCTTACAGGAAGCGATGATGTAATCTTCGGTTGTAAGATCTGGGGCTAAGGCGCCTGGGATCTTCGTGTCGATAGTAAATCTAGAAGCGGCACGGGCCTTGCCGAGCAGCTCCTCAGAGTGGCCGTAGAGTTGTGCCGTGTCGATAGACTTGATACCAAGTTTATCGACTAGGTCCAACCATTTTTTAACCACGTCGACTGAACTCCAGGCGAACACCGCCCCTCCCATGATAATGTTAAGTCCGTTAGAAGCCATTGTTTCACTGATACTGCTGTGATAGGGATAACTAAAAGTTGAACAATATGAAAATCAGCGGCTGCTTTTATACTACAATGTTCTGTGGCAACCAAGGTAGAGTACAATCGGTGGTATAATGGAGACTGGTATGGCGGCGATTTAAATAAGTCCCGATTATTCGGCCCTTACTTAGTGTGAGCGCCTAGACTTTCCTACAGTGTGGAAGCTTCGGGTCTTTGGGGAAGGCATATAGAACTAGTGGATTGATATCTATGTTACTAACTCTAACAAGTGCTGTTATGACGCCGTATCCTAAGACTGTCACTAAGGACAGTATACAATTAAAGTTGCCAGGGGCTCTAGGTAATGCAGATAATAATATTGTAAAATTTGCCTATTGGCCCCCGCTTTTTCTTTTACCTAACTCTATAGTTAGTAGTTATTTAGAATCCATAAGAGCAAGCGAATAATAGTTATACTGGCCTTAATATTTACAGACTTCTTTTTACAATTTAACCTTTAACTTTATTAAGCCTAGGCTTCCTAAATCTCTTAATAATATCAACAATAATAATAACCCCTTCTAAGGTCAAAACTCAATATAATTAAGGCAGCAGAAGTTGCATACGGTAACTAAACTCTAATTAAGTAAACACATAAAACAGCCGTACGCACATATTGGCAGATATACCAGTTATTCACATATTAGGAACTTTAGCTTAAAATGCGTAATAGGGTGTGGAATATGTAAACCATAGACTAGGGTGGTTTTATTGCTAATAAGAGCGCTGATAACCTCAGCTTGAATGTTTGACTTATAGTTAAAACAGTTTCTTTAACAATCTCGTTCTAGAGCTATCTAGACATTTATCGGACCGACAAGGTATAGAACTTCAGGAAGTATTTCGCTATCGAGCAATAATGACTGGGTTATCCGTATTTCCCCCTGGCATGCCAGGGGGCATACCCCCTGTGCCATAAGCAGGCTATGTCCCGTTGTAAGTGCCGAGTCTAAGGGAGATCCATAGAGGATCATTAGACGCCCCGGGTGGATCCATAATAACTTTCTCTTCCTAAAGATTAATAAACATCAGGATGAACTACTACAAGGCCTATAAGCTTGACGAGCCTAAAACAGACCGGTGAGCGTGAAGTCTCCTTAGTATGGAGTCCAAATCTTTGACACCTCAGTATCGGCATTGACGAGATGGTGGTCTCGCTACCGGTAGGCCACGTAACCCACAGACATACACTCCTGCAGAAGGACAAGTATCAAATTAGGTTTGCCGGATCAGGGATATGTACAAGCCGACGGACGAACGGATCCTTCTTTACACAATAGAGATGTTTCAGTATACGAGGCTTAGAATCTGGGTATGCTTTTTAGTCTATTTATTACTAACTTACTACCTAGAAAGAAAGATTGGCTTTGTATTATATTTTTTCCAACTTATTACTTAACTTTAGACTTTAGTTCCTATTTTATGTATTATAATATATTTTATTCTATACTAGTTTATATTACACCGCCTAAAGCCAGTATAATTTAACTTACATAACATATATATTTAACTTATAATTTAGGCAATTAACAGGGGGGCATAACAAATTAATACGCGGGCATGATCCTTAGGGGGGCATGACTTTTTGTAACACCTGAGTGGGCTAAATTTCGTAGACCCATAAATACATTTAAGAAAAGGCGGTGAAGCTGGCTCTCTTAACAAGCCCAGATCTCTGCAGAAGCAACCGGACCAAGCCGGCCTATTAGAACAGTTCGCATTCGGCCGTTAAAACAAAGTATTATTTTCAATACCTATTAAATAAGGCCAATTCTATTAAGAGCAGCTATCTATGTCTCCTCTTACTACTATAGAAGGAAGATTCTCCTCGTCGCTATTAAGCAGCTCCCATTGACTCTATTGTCTCTGAATGCTGGGTTGCGTCTTCCATCCGCTGGCACGTCCTCCTGTAGTTCTCCCCGCTCCAAGGATATCCGACTGGCTGCGTGTCTGGTGCTGATTTGAGCTACTGGCCTGGCTACTGGCATGTTGGCTCGCATCGAGTTCCACTCTGGCCAGAGTCGACCTGTTTAGACTACCTGGTGGTCGACCTCGCCTACGCCTTAATGGGCCCTGGCAATTATTATTTACGTTAACAGCCTGCCGACAATTAACTTTATATAGGGAATTTCGTGGCACTAGTAAGATATAGGTATTATAACAATTAAAATAAG
>JAALXI010000475.1:0-12409 GCA_012977755.1 Fusarium nurragi | reverse complement strand
TAAAGTTATGGTGTTATGGTAAAAAGAGGTGGCTGGGCCAGAAAATAAGTGGCCGGTTTGGGGGGGTGGCCGGTTATGGGGTGACTGACGTTAATGGCTGAAAAAGCACGGACTTGCTCAGAGATAATATAGAGATGTTAGCGATCTGTGTTCAGAGCAGATTGTACAAAGCTAATCGAGACAATGGATTAGATAAAGCTCTGCTACGATGACTCAAGATGTAAGCCTGTGGTACAATGTTCTTGGTTTGGCATTTGAGGTGAGTGGTACCAAGAGTAGATTTGTATTGCTGCTTGCTATCGCTGCTGATCGATAGTTGCGTGTAGTCACGTCGAATTTGAAGGACTAATGGAATTTGCTATGTGTCGAGCTGGTAGAGGCATGCAGTAGTGAGATATCTACCGGAACTGGTTCATGCGATGTATTATCAACTGCAAGTACTTCCAATTCTCAAATGATCCCTTCAAAGACGAAAGAGGAAGACTTTATTATGTTGTACAACCTGCTGGTTGATCCGGGCTAAGACTAGGTATATGCACAACCGGTCTGGAAGATCTTGTGTTCTTGACGCGGTAGAGCCTGACCCGGCGAGTAAGACTGTTCCTAACATGGCTGCGTCGCAAAACGTCGAGCCTCTTGTCACCAAGAACCATGTGGTACCTAATGCCTCAAACTCACTCTTTTGCCATCGACCGCAAAGCAGCTTTCTTTCCCTGTATCCTCTCTCCATCATCCACAGACCCAACTCGACATTTACTATGACCGACGTGTAAATACTCTTATTTACCAAGGCCACCGATCACTCGTACGAACTTTACGTCTGCTGGGATAGGGTGTGAGAATCGTCTCTGTGGGACCGGGCACAGCACGTTAGGCTGGGGTCCTCAGCTGCTGAAAGTCTGCACAACCGCCGGCTCGAACAGACGGAGCAAAAACCGCAATTGATGTCCCTTTGCGGGCCGAAGGTCTATCAAAAGACTGGTTCGATGACGGAAGCTGCTCCTTCTGCACTGGGACACCATCTTCTTTCCTTGTGGGACTTGTGGGAGTATCCGGAGCCACAACATCGACATGGTGTGTAGAGTATCTCGGGCCATGGCTTGAAGTGGAGGTGTTGAGTCAAGCCGTCTCGCCACGGGCGTCACCACAGCTACCAAGTCATGGTTAGGCTCGGAATTGGTGTTCTCGTCCCTAGATCCATCATCCGAACCGGTCAGACCTAATGTACCCGTACAGCTGGTGTGTTCGCAACGGGCTCAAGGTGGAAGACGAGTAGTTCTAAGGCGCAGGACGAGAATTCGGGTACTCAATCGGACACAGCGATGGCTCAAGTGGGGATCTAGGTAAACAAAATTGAGGAGCATAACGAGGAAGAGGTCTTTATGTTAAGATGTTAGAGGTAGTTACGAATCGCGCTTATGACATGAGAACTTTAGGTGGGATCTCGCTAACATGTTGCTGATCTAAAGGTATGAGAGACTTTTCATCAGCTGTCTTGATACAACCAGTGGCCTCGGTTCCAACACTAGTACGAGTATTCTAAACGGCAGTACCAGGCTTCAATTATTTAGTGATACTCAAGAGAGTCTTATTGAACCACACAAGTCCATCCGTCAGCATACTTGCATTATCCTGTTAGTGACTCTTCATCTGTTCCTCAGGCCTCTTCACGGTTTCGCGACTCTGGTCAATAATATGGCGCTTAAGCCTCGATATGTGACCGCTTTGTAGCTCGATGGTGCGAAGGAGGTCTGAGATGGTGTTTATAAAGTCTTGGTTCTGGTTCGCGAGGAATCTGCGTCATGTTTAGCTCCACGGCTACTTTCTCGATCAATGGTGCAATCGGTGGTTGATCATCGCCAAATGCTTGGGCACAAATAGCCATCTGTTTAAAGACATGCGCGGCGGCGTGGTGGTTTTTTGTAACCGCTTGGAGAATCGAATGAATCGTCTCGGGTTATGACTTAATGTCCGTCCTGTATGGTATTGTGACCCCAATCGCGAAGAGTAAACGTTTTCTGCTCTATGGATTTCCCTGTGAAGGGCGTTGATGGAGCTGGGGGGAATAAAGGGACTTGAAGCTTATTAATTTCAATGTCCTTATGACTGGGAGGGTTATTGCCAAGCGGTGGTATGGTCTGGACGACAACGGCGGGATTATCGCTCCAAAATGTTTCACCAGTTGTAGCAGCTGTCTGACCGTTAACCCGGTGTGGCTTATATGTCGGCAGAACTTGACTTTGGTCATAAATCTCCTCGCCCAAGTCAACAATACCATATTAATCCAGCTCGCGCAGGAAGTTGGTTCTCTGCTCCACACGAGCATGTCGAAGAAGATGAGCTTCACCTCGGTATTCAACCTTGATCCATCCGTGTCCGATATCCTCAGGCCAAATTGGTACTGAGGTTCTCGAGATCGGACCCTACTGCGTCGAAATGTCCTAGTTCTTAAGACTGTTCTCCAATAAGAAAACCCTCTACTTCTTGATGAGCCCCCAGTGTGTACCACTAATGATGGTGAAAGCAACGCCGATATTCTGACCCAGCTGAGGTAGTCGCTCTTCGTTGGATGCAATGGTGTTAGTGAGATTTAGTGTGTAGCTAGCCATTATTTCACAGCTGTTCGAACACCCTCTGTCTAGGTGAGGTATTTATTGGTGCTGTGGATTAATGCCTCTAGGTGGGCGTCATTGAACTCCTTCTGCAAGTGATCACTCTAGTCAGTAAGTTAATGGAATGGGTAGTTAGATACTGACGAATGGAATATACCCCTCTGCAAAGGAAGCCTACTCTGCCAAAACCGGGCAAAACGCTTTTAGGGTGTGATAGTAGGGTTTAGGTTCTGCGCAATGCCTTTAATATGCTTATAAAGACGATGGAAATGGCAAAGAACTTGTAATATGAAATAGATGGGGCAAACGGAAAGCTTATGGAACGAAATTCGAAGCTTTGTTGTCAGGCGTAGTGCGTCCCGCAATGAAAGCCGTTCTCCGATTGCGGCTTCTAGGGACTTTTTATTGTTTGCTATCAGTTGAGAGAAGTAGAAGGATAATATAAAGGGATTAGAAGTTTCATTATACATCCTAATAAATAAAGCCATTAAGCTGTCAATTAATTTCTTCTCCTTGCATTTTCCAAACATAAGAGAAAATAGTATCCAGTATGACGCCACGTCAATTTGGGACTCCTCCTTCTGGCGAGATGAAGCGCAATCGACCATCTAAGAAGGGACAGAGAAATAAGGATAACAACGCGCAAGGAGGGTCCTGATCTTGAAAATCTGGAATGAGATAATTGTCCACCTGCTCAAAGACAATTAGTGGATTATACTATATCTTAATACCTGTAGCCTACAAGGCTTTGTTTTTATTAGTAACCAATAGTAATTCAACAGTAATGCAACCGAGCTCCTATATGTTATACTCTGTCATGGACAGAAAGCCAAAGATAGAATGTTACCATGCGAAAACCATATCTTCAAAACTGTTGACAATCCAGCTGCTTCGTTAACAAGTAGTTAGTAAGACCTATTTAGAGTAACTCTTATGTTCCATTCCTGATCCCATACTATAGTCATCTGATGCCAGCAGTCACATGCTCTCAAGGTGGTGCAATCAGATCCAATTGCGTCTATCAAATAATGGTTGTCCCAGTTGACCAAAAAGATCAGCATATCCGCATTGAACACATAAAGTCATTAACTCATCTAAGCAACCCCCAATATGGTCGGGTCTCCGGCGGCGATCCAAGTGTGCTCGTCAAACGATCCGATTCCTTTCATTCACCTCGTCTAGCGATCCAATCCCGTATAGAGCGTCCAATGATGTTGTCGTCTCACTCGAAGGAGGGACTGCTGTGGTTCAAGTCCTCGCTGAGCGAGATGACGAGGTTCCTGGGGAGCAACAATGGCCGAACACCTGTCGTTCTCAGCAAATGAGTTAGTGACCTGACGAATCTGGAGAAAAGAAAGGTCAGAGAAAGATTGCAGAAGGAAGATACTGGCAGTAAGAGTGTGAAGTCATCGAGACAGTCGCCGGGACGATTCTCAGCTTCAAAGTCAGCATCCTCGACGGCATAAGAAAAGGAACCACTAGTGCCCGTGAACCCCGCAGTCTCCTCTTATGTCAATGAGATAAACACGCAAACCGCTAAGATTGCCTCTCGATCGACCCCGCCGCTGAAAGATATAAAAGCCGCCCAGCCAGCTATGGCAAAGACAAGCCCTGGTACCCAGCTTGAGGTTTTCTCCATAGAAAATATGCTGACGGTGGTTTAAGAACTAAAAAAACTTCTGTCCCATCGGGCCCTTCCTCTACTTCAATCAACTTGTCGACCAAAACATGACAGATTGCTTACAGACTACACCATTATCTTCCCGAGACAGTATTCTTATTACACCTGAGTTCTAAGCGTAGTACTGAATGAGGCGTGAGGCGAAGAGGGCACCAGCGGCGCAAGGTAATTATGTTGAATGAGTGTGAACGACCCTGCGGATCGTTGATTATGGTTCTCAGTCACGATCTTACGTAGTGGCTAGTAGAGGTGCGGGTATAGGAAGAAATAGACAAATTACACGTTTTAGTTAACCCTCTCAAAGATTGGGCTTCATTATCGCGAGCCGGTTATCCTACCTGGAACCAATAACTCAGGTTATAATTAATAAATTGAGTGCATTTACTATATCTAATCGCATCTCTAAGTACTTTTGGCGGAATCAAAGCACATATCCTAAGTTTTTAGATATTACCTTAAATCTAACTTGGCTTAAGAATATACTCGCTGCCCATGCCGTAGATCAACCCAACAACACTCCAAAGCAGAGTTGCTAAGAGAAGTTAGAATAATGGATTCTCGCCCCAACAGAGCAGTTTAAATAACGATGCAAAGTAATTTACCTCACGCAAGACATCTAAGCTCAAGTATTATTACGACAAACTCACGAAATAGCGGCTCGTATCAAGAAACTCAAAGAGATCTGTTATATGATTAATGCTTTCTAGTGATTTCCTGCAAGGATTTCCAGGTTGATACAGAGAAAGCCCTTTTCTTGATGAAGATTAATATGGTCTATGCCTTGGTAGTACGGACATATGTTAAGCCATAAGCCTACCGGATTAGTACTCAGCAGGACATCGTGAGTCAGCGCCATCAACAGATTCAGCAGTCTAGGCTATCTCGCCGACGTAAACAACAATTTTGATCTAGACACACTCGGATCTAACAAGCCCGAAAGATGGCGGAATTATATATAAGCAATAAGCATTTGTCAGCATAGTAGACTCGTCCAAACAGGTTATATGGTCTCGGCGGTCTCAACTTCCAATACTCAGGCACATACCCATACGTCATAACCTCATCAAGCTGGCGCGAAAGGTTCTTACAGCTCTCGCCAAAGAACAACAGCTCACCAATCGTCGCTGAGCTGCAAACATAGCGCCTCTTGGTAAGCTGGCACCTCTTGTCTGGCGTAGAAATAAATTCGTCGAGCACGCCATTCATGGCTAGCAGCTCGTCCCAGTGTTCGAGGTGCATCTGCGTTGTTAAGTCGAGGGTGTTAACGGTCCTTATGGTGAGTGGGAATGCGAGGGATATGATGTATATAACGAGGTTAAGGTAATTATTGCGCAGGAAAACGACGGCGTCAATAAGACTGAACATCCAGTCCGGCATATTGGGGATAGTCTTGACTTGTTATTCGAGTCCATCGAGGAGAGGCTCTAGCTCCTCGGTTATGACGCTGACATGTCGTATCATGCCGCTGTGATGCAAAAGCAGGTCCTTGTTCCACTCATAGCTCAGCTCCTCAAACTCACACCGATGACAAAGCCATTGCCATACCATCATGCTTGTCAAAATATGCTTTCTTAAGCTAGGAAGCTAGAAATGTTGCGGAAGTCGCGCTGAGCTGCGTAGCACCTTTATTATCCAGCTGGAGAAAATCAATAATAATGGGATCCAAGGCCTGGGAGATATTTGTCAAGTGTTTCATCGTATGACGATCTGGCCTGGGGAAGATTGAACTCATCGTTGTTTGTCTCGGTAACTATTATGTGCCAAATGGCTGTATATCAGAGTATCTCTTTCATCTCTTGCTCAAAGGCGAGCATGGTCTGGTCCGGTAACACAGGGATCGGAAGGTGTCTGTCAAAGATAATAGACGCAGGGAGTGTTTATTCCCGGTCGAGGTAAAAAAGCTCAATAGGCTCCCACATGGTATAGTCATTGGTTGTGTTGATAGCGATTATTGTTAATACGTTAGGGAGCCAGGACAATGCAAGGATGAGAAGGGCAAGTAACTCAGCCACGAAAAGATACGGCAAGCGACAAACAAGACAACTGCCCGGCTCATCAGGCTGAAACATCTGGGTCTGGTTCTGGTTCTGGTTCGGGGGTCTCACGCGGCGAATAGTAATCGGATGGAGCAGGGGAAGCGTTGCAAAACAGTACTTTATTAGCCGGCGAGTAGAGTTGCTCGAGAGGAGGAAGGACGAGCCAAGGGACTCTAGCGGGAGGAACTCTATTAAGTTGGCTATCTACGGCTCTCGGCCGTGGGATGGGACGGAACAGGGCAAGGTGGTCGTTGCGAGGTAGTCTCTCGGTTAGCAGGTTGAATAGCAGGGGCTGGATCTTGGTCTCGTCCTTGGCTCCAGCTGTTGAACCACGACACACGGTTTTAATCTTCTGAGGTACAGGCATGGTTGGGGGTGAATAGAGGAGCTGGCGTCGGAACCACATGAGGGCAAACCACATCCTCAACCTGAACATGCTTCTGCTCTACAGCCTTGGCCTCAGCGTTACTCTCAGTCTCGTCATCAAACAGCGGCTCGACTCCCTTGCTGGACCTCTGCACCAGTCTATCTGCCGTCCTGCAGAAATGGCTCATGGTACTCCTCAGTAACTCGGCCTTTCTATCCGGTGGCGAGTAAGTGAGGCTGTGGAGTAAGATTGAGGTGACATCAAGTCGGCCCTAGATGATGAGAAAAGGGTTTTCGGCCTGGTGGCTCTATATGAAGCAGCTATTCATAAAGGCTGCCTTTCAACTAAGGTCTATAATAGCCAACTGCCTTTATTGTATACACTCAATATCTTTTAAGCCAGGCTTGTTTGTGTTTGCCGATGCTCTTGTGATATCAACAGTCTTAGATCACAATATTGTACTACTGCTATAAAGCCAGGCAATATCACTTCCCCATAGCCCATAGCCCAAAGGCAACCAACAAGACAAACACAGCAACAGCTCATCCCTTCTTTACCCACTTCTCTCTGCACATATCAGTCTTCACGAGGATACTCAACGTACTCTCCACCTTATCTAATGACCCCTCGCCTTTCTGTATTACACAGCCCGTATCTTATTATCCAGCAGCACCATGCCCACCATATTCCACATATCAATAACCGCCTGCCGATGCAGGGTACTCCTGGCTTTCTACGGCGTTCTCCTCCAGCGTCTCGTAGTGCTCGCGCGTCTTCCCATCCATTCCCATGACAATGGCGCTGCGGTTGATTACCTCATCTGGTTTTGGTGCGGGCACGTCGAGGAGCGTGTATAGATCCGGCGGGTTCGCATAACAAGGGTCGTAATAGCGGCTGAGGCACTCGTAGGCCCTACAGATATGGTGAAGCGCAGCTATAGAGGTTCGGTTAGGTTAGTTTAGGTGTTTTTTGTTTGGGTGGTGAGGGACGTACCGGTGCTATTGTCGAATGGGGCTCTTAGATGGGTTGGCAGATGAGTGGGTGAGGTTGCCCAGGCAAATATAGTTTGCCAGCCAAATGCGCTACCTCTGAGGATAAGGAGTAAGATGGCGAGTTTGTATGTTATGGTACCTTGAGTGGCTGTCTTGGGAAAGAGAAATAAATACTTAGATGTGTTTTTCTTCTTGAGGTAACACATTGGATTAGGTCGCTATATGACCAACGGCTGAGCTGAAGCTGACAGTATTGATTCAATCCCATAAACAGTAAAGTATATTTTACTTCTTTGTCTAATATTAGTCCTTCTCTATCCAGTCCTCATTTTTCTATCTTAGTGAATTATTCCCTATTCTTTTTGCGTAACGCAATACAATCTTGTTTACAATCCTGCCCTACCTGGAACCGGGAACGGCAAAGAGCACCAGCACCGCAATCTCAGTTTGTCTGTCCATCCAACTCGTCATCTTCTTTTCAGTTTCAACACCTTTCCTGTCTACTCACAAGATAGGCGTTCTTTTCGGTGCCCATGGCGAGGATCAGGCCCGCGCATCTGAGCGCGTACAGCGCCGATACCATCGTTGGGAAGCCAGGAGGAACATTTCAGCTCCTCGGGCTGAACCTCTTTTGCCAACGGACACGCACTGAAAGCCTGTGGCTGAGCTATGAGTAGATTTAGTGTTGGCTGCCTGAGATATCCCGATCGAACTAATTTGGACGGATATTCCTTATGAGGTAGAGATAGAGGTGGAGGTCCCAACGACAACTCGGAAGACTACCAGTGACATGAGCACAACCATAACCACTATGGCGCATCGATCATTAAATGCGGTTGACGATGCTTTCAGACGCTTACTACTCCTTCTCGGATGGTTATTTAATATCCTCTCTATTACAATTCCTGAATTCATCCCTAGTTGGAAATTTTATCTTCTCCTTATGGCACTCTTTGTCATGCTGCTCATCAACTTCACAACTCATTGTTCGACATGTACTGTAAGAGGAACCCTTACTCGGCACCCCAATGGACATCTTCATACTGGGTTCCTCTTATCGAGTGTCTTATTCCTTTCCCGTCCGTCTCACCGTTGACATACGTGGTTCTAGATAAACTTGATGGTCACACACCTCGGGTCCGACCTGGACATCATCCAGGACAAGCTCAGCCCCGTCAAGGGCTTATCGACGTTTGCCCAGATAGACTTCTCGCCTCAACGTCTCCAAAGCTTCACCGACAGGTATAGCGAGGCAACGAAGCAAGCGTAACGGCTGGAGAAGGAGCTGGTTATCATACGAAAAGCAAACGGGGAGCTTGCCAACATCTTCATCGACGAGTTCGCCAGCTGCTTCTCTGAACTCCTGGTTGACCGACGCCCACGCTTAAAACACAATCGCCCACACCGCGAATCTCATACACATCACCACCAAGATCAACTAATATATAAATTTCATCCTGGATAAGATCTCTACCGCGGGCAAAGAAGCAATTCTCAACGACCTATTCCACCGCGACGCCAAAGAGTCCTGCAAAGACATGCACGAAGTCCTCAACCTGGACCTCGTCGGACTGTAGGTCTTGCCATGAGCTCTGACATATGATTTGCGAGCAGCGATATAATCGCCGATCTATTGAAAGCGTAAAAGACCAACCTGACGTCGGTATTGTATGGCTCAAGAGCAGGATTGCCAAGATGAAGAGTGATGAGAAGACGCTTAGGGCTGGATATCGGGACAATAAGCAGGACTGGGAGTTGAGGGTTGGTAGGATTGAACAGAAGATAAGAGACGGCTGTGAATCTAAGGAAGCAGCTAAAGACATATCTTGTAACGGATAGGGGGATTGTCAAATAAATACGATGTGTGTTCTTTGGGTTTGTTATTTTGAGTAGATCTTATATTTTGGCTTGGCTGTCTCTATAAGAATTCTCTGAGGCTTACCTTGTAACCTACGATTAGTACTGTGTACCTTTTCAAGTTGTAAAGTCTACACTCTTGACCATTGGCTGCTCTAATGTCGTTTACATTAATCTTGTTGTCAAGAAGGGTACGACCCATATGCCAAAGTTAGTGCAAGATCGTTTTTTTCTCGGCTCGACAAGGCTTTGGCAATTTCTGTAAGCTCCAAGGTTGATAGCTCGCCAAGGTATGTTCTTCCAGTTCGATCCGCAATAGGTCACTGGCCTTTCAGTCATTTAATCGTTCTATAAGTAACTATCTCTTCCCCAGGGTTTACCCATGAGTCTTGATAGCTAGAACTTGCTGCCGAACATGAACCAATTGTGGTTTTATGCTTACTGTATCGCCTTTCTTCATCCCAGTGGAATGGCAACCTTGCTTTCCTTGTCCCTTTCCATTTACTATTTGTTCTATTAAATACAATCCATATCACGAAACAAGATCTTTACTATAGGTTTTCACCTTACCTTTAGATATTCATATTCAATAAAGAAACACAGGGTAGCCAAGGTATCATTAACAAGACACACTGCAGGGAAATGTATCTAGTGTATTATACTCTCAGCTTTAGGATCGGCATCACCAACTTCAAGACCAAATCCATTTGGCTTGGGATACTTCCATGACCATTATCCGTCATGAGGTTGCTCCGCAAAGACTAGTACTCTCAATTAATTATAAGAACCTAGACCTTGGTCCTCTCAAAAAGAAGACTCAATACTAGAGGCAAAGTCCCAAAAGAGTTTTAAGTCGGGCGAGCACTCAAACGACTTTCACACCTTCTTGGAAGCTTTTGCGGTCAAAACAATTTAGAGAATGACATAATGCAAAGAGCAGGGCCATGGTACCCAATTCGGAGGTGTTTTCGCCTCGTGGGAATAATGCATTTTCACACGCAGTGCGAGAAGACGGATAGCAAGATAAGTCAAGAGTAAGCCGCTGTACTGAGATGGCTCGTGCAGGGAACTTTGCTTCTATTTACGCGGGTGTTTTAGATACGTACTGGTTCACTGGCCCTTACTCTTGGTCAGTAAGTTACTCTGTGGAATAACAGCACAGAACATACACATTTGGTAAAGTCGTGGCCAGTAGTAACAGGGGAGCTGAAATGAAAAACCAGTTGTGGCTGGCCAAAGTCTACCTACCGTGGTACAGTGTGCGCACACTTGGATAAGTACCTTGACGCGTCGCGTTTATCTGTTACACCACGGAAATAACTGTCCTTGCTCTTCACTACACTGGCGGGTACATGCTGCGAGTGGCTTTAGACGCGTCCAGGGGCCCCTACACAACCCATACTGCCAGCCACCCCACCCAAGCCTCTGCGTCTCAGACACACAGCAATCGCTAACACTTCCAACTTCGTACCTCCAAGAGTCCCTCTTGTACCTCTCACTCAGCGTATGTTGTTTTGCTAAGTACCGGAAAGCATGGTAACTCTTGCTTACCGCCAAGGCAGAAATCAGCACGTGCGGCGCTGCATCGACGCCAGGTGGATGCAGCGCTCCCAGCAAATCAAATCTCAAATTGTTTTTTCCGGGTTTGATTTGAATGATTCCATTTGACTTCAATAGAGGAAGTAACATTATCGGATAAGATAAGACAGGGAATAATAAGATGAGATAAAGCACCTTATCTTGGAATATCTTTATTCCGAATCTGAAGAACATAGGGTAGGGAATTTTCATAGAATAGGGGAATTCTACTGTTGTTCAATTATATTAAATCTCTAAGGGTATGGAATCGGTTTAATTTAAAGGGCCAAATATCTGATTTTGTTTGACTTTAACTGATTTGACTTATTGGGAGTGCTAGGTGGATACTTACCGTATGGTGAGATTATTAAATTAACTTCAAACTCCAAGGTCGGAAGATGCCGCGATGGAAAATGGAGGATAGGAAAGTTGTGCCTGAATAAAAGATGGCATAAAGAACTTAAAGATCTTTAGCAAAATAAGCCATCAAAATGCATACATGAGAGTTAGAAAGCTTGGTCGTAACAATAGCAGCTCTTTTAGTACAGAGATAAGGTTTAATAAACGGGAGAGTACTTATCCTACCTATGTTCTAATTTTTACAACTTATTTATAAACAGGAAAAGCACTATTAGCAGACTAAAAAACTAGATTAATATATTAATAATTAATAACTTATTCTATTGGGAGATTAAAGTAATAGCTAAGTGTATTATTGTAGCGGGTAACGTGTTTAATAAGTAAGTAAGTAAGTTAAATAAGTAAGTAGGTTAAAAATCCCTTACCTTATAACATTTCTATTTAATTAAATAATTCTTAACTAATAAATATACTACAGCCCTTAAGTAAGGCTAGAATTAATCTTGCCCTTTAAGCTATTTAAAATAACCTAAAACTAAATATATAATAGGTAGTAACTATATATAATATACCCTTTAAGACCTTATATTAACGCCAGAATGGTATATAATTATAATATAATATTATACTAAATTTATAGAAACTAACTAATTAAGAAGAGAATATAATAATTTAATTTATTTTTAACTTAAATTTATAAGGATTTCCCTTATAATTATATTTTATAGAAAATATAGCTAATTCCCTACTTACTAACTATAATATACTACCTATTAATATATATTAGGCTTATAACTTTATTAAGTAATAATTAAAGCTAAAAATATATTTATTTTAAAAATATAACTACTAAAGAGCTAAATATAAGGATCCTATAATTATTTATAGTTAGTTTTAACTTATAAAAAATATAATTATAAAGTATA
>JAALXI010000472.1:0-13965 GCA_012977755.1 Fusarium nurragi | reverse complement strand
TATTATATTAGCTAGACCCTAATGCCCCATAAATATTATATACCTTCGAATTATTATATTGGCTGGTGCCACTGTGGTTAGTACGCCGGCGTTTTTACGTTAGAGCTGGTGACCCTTAAAAGATAACCTTTATATCGCTATATTATATGCGTCCTGACCTTAAAATAAAAGGTAATATGGGCACGGCGTAGATAACTGTCCGGTCGCCTGGTTACTAAAGAGTGTATGCGAATCGGACGTGGCGTTATGGTGGTAGAAAATTATATAATAAAAAGAAGACGGGGACGGGAACGTTACTAACACCTGCGCTTTTTGTTGTGCCGGCGGTGCCTGACCCTGACCCTGTTGGGACCTCCTATTTAGACGAAGGGAGAATCTGTTTTTTACCTGTCAAACCCACAACGTAAGACCACAACAGTCAACCTGAGCACTTGTAGAGTCCTGTTCAGAACATTCAGAGATTAAAGGTTTCACAAAGTAGCGGCCAATAGTCTGCGAAACATGATAAAAACTCGAGGCTGCCAATGCAGGCATAGCTTCGAGTTGTGTTGCAGAACAGCTCACCAAGAGTGAATGAATGGCCCGTATGGCTAGTAACGGAGGAGAATTCTGTAGTAGCCACACCCCTGGTCCGATTTCTCGATTGTTTGTAGCCAGTGACTAGAACAGAACCTTCACCGGGGAGTGTTACTGAAAGTAAGCTTCAAGGCACTGCGTTTCTCAAGAGCGCGTGTTTACCATAGCGCCCAACGCATTAATTGGCTCTATGCTCAGGAATTGCGCGGGTAAGCCTACTAACGTGACTTACTTCTAAAATCTATCTGTGTCCAATCGTCACGAGTCTACGGGCTTAACGTACGTATATGTTTACATAGAGTAGCAATTTACGTGACTCCGGCTGGTGATCCCCCGGTCACAGGAGCTGGAGCAAGACGTTAGTAAGGCAGGCGGTCTGTAATCTTGGCATCACAGCTTGTGTTTTAGAGCCAGTTCACATTTCCGACGAATGGTTGGGTATGGGATCTTGGCACGGAAATATTTTATATCCTCTGGAACAAAACAATTGGATCCTTCTGAAACGCGTTAGGGTTACATATGGGTTTCCACGTCATACAATAACCATTGTCCCCTTCTTAATGACAAACTCGTGACTCATGGACGGTCTTGGCTTATTTCTTTACCAATGACACCTATGCTATTATGATCTGTTGCCAATTAATTGTAGCCAGTACTTCTCTCACTGCATGATAGAAGCCAACAGACACGACTGGCTCTTGCTAAAGACAAGGCGTGGTCTTGGCGTGGTTTTATGGGAGCAATGACAGCAATCCAATCGCTTTTCATCTACCAAGAACACGTGCAATTTAGAGGCGGATTTCTCTGACATCCAACAATTAGATTGGAAGCATAATGGCTGAAGAACGAATGCAGCGCATTGGCCCAGCCTTTCTCACCTTATGTATCTTCTGGGCGCTAAAAACATCCTTTCGAAACATGGCCCAATCTCCAGTCGATCCGACGTGGAGAAGCTTCCCACTACTATAAGCGACAAGCTGTCGTCAATCTTGCTTTTTGCCGAGGGTCGTACCAACCTCCTCTTCAAAATATCCACAAGATCGTCCCAGCCGTTTTTGTTGTGCTATGACTTACGAAGGTTCTTCACGTGCACGAAGAACCCCAGAACCCTAGCCGATGGCGCCTCTTCTACAACTTTCTCCAGCCAATGATGCACTTAATGCACATTGACAAGACCATATGTCAGCAGAAGTAATACAACTGACGCGTAGTAACCATGCGATACCTGAAGGGCGCTCGGTCGAGAGTGGGCCGTTCCCAATGAACTAACTCTCCAGTCTGCCCGCCCCAAGCTGCAGCCTCAACAACGCGACTGACTCTTACCAACCAATGGAAACGCGACCAGGCCGTGTCGTCTGAGATGGTAGGGTTGGGTTGCTTTCCCTAGTGATGCGTCCCGCCATGCGAATATGGATATTGATGTAGTCGTCCAGACGACAGGTCATTTGAGACATGGCAATACGTGGCCTGTTCCTGCCCAGCTCAATTTGTCTGAGAACACATACATGACCATGATTCGGGAGATAACCTGCAAGTAAGACGACTCGCAATCGAAAGCTGCTTGTCGTCGGCCTTTTCTAATTCGCGTCTTGCCATGCATATTGTGTCATGTTGCGATGCTTGCTAGATCTTTTCGACGTGATATGGACGACGAGAGAGAAAGAAAGGAAAATAACTAGCAGATAACGGGGCATTGTCAATTTCTGTTGAATACCTGAAGAGAATTCACTACTTAGTCGTTTCTGTGGATGCTGGTGCGGCATCAGTCGAGTTCCTGCTGTGACTAATTCTGATGACGAGACAGCGACTCTTAAAAGCGTTAAGCACATTGCATTCCACTCAAACGTGACTATATCCTCCTTCCTGCTTTGAATCCAGTAGGGTGTGAGATGTTACAATCGTGATGATTGGTTCACCAGGAGGGGTCAGTGAAGAACGGGGAGGTTGCTCTGTACGAGAAGATTGCGTGAGCTGGTGAGCGGCTCCGAGGACATCTTCACCGATATAAATCTTGCCTTCTCGACCACAAAGTCCACCAGTAATGATCGCGACGACTAAGACGGCTTCCTTTGTTGTTGTGCTAGTCTGTCTAAGTCTGAACACTTGTAGCATGTCGTTGAGGACCGATGTAGCATCCAGTTGAGAGTCCTGGTGGCCACTGATTTTCCTCTCTTCAAGCCAGGGGTATTTGCTCCGAACCTCAAAAACCTCTTGTAAGAGTCTTCTCCACGATGGTCGTGCATGAGGAGGTTTGGGTAGAAGTGGCAATAGCAACGACAGAGGATTGCTGCATCCTCCTGCGTGAGAACGTGGGGCCTAGCGAGAATCTGGCATGCTGCGTGGTGTGCTATCACATAACTTACCACATTATCTCCACTGTTTCAGCTAGATAGCGACAGCTACCCTGGCTATCTTAGTATCAAGTTAATCGACAGTATTATTCGCAAGACCTTTTTCTTGTATTCTAATGACCTGAGGAATATCCAGTATGCGTACGTAGAGCTATGAGTTGAGGTTTTTATACAGGCACTGATATAGATGCAAGGTTCAATTACTTCACAATAAACAGGGTCAAGGAAAGCTTTTCAAACTTAAATTCATGTATATTCAATCTGTACTAAAAGGCAATAGCAAAGCAATGAGAAAGCCAGACAGAAGCACTACAAAGCAAACGACAGTAACATCCCTGACCGATTCAATACACCAGAATTTATCCGGTGCGTGCTCACACTGTTGTGCATACTGAGACAAGTGCTCAGATCGCACTCTTCGTATTATGCCAGAGCGAGGCCGTCCTTCCCAGATCGGCAAGAAGACCGGCAATTCCCTTGACACCCAAGTTGAAGCCTGGTAAGCCGTCATGGTTCCAGCTAGAAAGATGCCATCCGATTGGCAACCAGGCTAGCGGACGGATCCAGTCCGAGTACCACTGAGCTGCCTTCTCAGCCTCTTCCTCAGTGATGTCATTCTGATCAATGTGCTTTCTTCGGAAGAATATTTGTGCCTCACGCACCAGGCGGGCAAAGTCACACATAATGCTCAGAAACCAAGCACGATGGGCGAACTTGTACATGGTGGAAACATGTCCACCAGTCCAGCGACCCAAGCCTCGCTTTGAAATAACTCCCTTGTCCGTGAGGAAGGCTATGTTCTCGAGGAACTGATAAGCAGCAAGAAGCGAGCATTGCAACGCAGCGATGAAGTAGAGAACCTGATCCATGCTCTTGGAGGTCATCAACTGCCTGACCCGCACATAGATGGGGAGTAGGCCGAAGAGACGCAGGGTCAAGTGCGCCTCAGAGATAACCCCACCCAGTCTGTTAAAACGAGAGGTTTCTGGCTCAGCGGACTCCGCGATTGCGATGAGTGTGTCCTTGGGTTTGACCCAGGAGAGCGCCTTGGACTTGAGACCGTGGGCCTTGTGGTCAAAGTATGCCAACAGATAGAGAGCATAGTTGATGGTTGTAAGCACAGAGCCGAGGTCCTTGGTAGGTTTGAACAATCTGGTCCTGGTTAGAGAAATGATTATGGTTTTTGTTTACGGTGACTTACTGGTTCAATCTGAACAGTACGCGATCAGGCGCAGTTAGCAGAGGCTTTGACTGCACAGCCATTGAAGGAGCCTTTGAAGGTGGAGGAATTGGCCGTTGAGTGACGCTTATGGTGGGCTTCTCAACGCCGTTTGTGTGTTCGTGTAATCTCTCGTAGTGAGAAAGTTCAAGAGCGGCAAGGTCATCTACCAAACCTGTAGTGGACATGATAGTAATCTTGTATGTGTGTGAGAGATTGCGGATGTAGTTGCTCAGAAGAATATGCAGGAATTCTGGAGTCTACATATAGGAATCTGTCTTGCATGAGAGGTATCCAGGCGACACCCTTGAACTCAATTAACAGAGGGATGATTCTCATCTCGACGTCTGCGGGGCTGTTTGAGTGGCTGGCTGAGCTGCTTTGGGACCAGCACAGCCGTATGACTACAACGAAGTAGACGAGTTACTGTGATAGTGGCTAAAATAGCATCATTTCAGCCGCGGATACTCACCTGTTCCTAGATCCTCTTCAGGTGCAGCTCTTGCAAGACACAGTTCAGCAGTTCAAAGACCGCTTTACTAAATATGGAAGTTATTTCCTTTCTCTAGATCATGCTTCCTTAAAAGCAAAATTGATCGGATAAGAGGAAGAATCCGTCTTCTAACCTACTTTGTAATACAGAGGTGATAGTTAGCAGCTGAAACTCCCCCATCAGGCATCTAAACGTGCCAATAGTCAACCTTATTTCGATAGTGTCCAGATCTATGATATTCAGCCAGCCTTAAACCCAATACATTCCAGAGCTATCTCCACAGCCATGTCTCACTAACAACGATATTCAGCTGCCTCTGAAATCCTTTGAGCAAGCACTGTTTCCGGAACTACTAATCACGAGTTGGAGTAATTATACATCATCAGTCACTCACAATACTTATCAGCCCCTCCAACGTATTGAGTTTGACAATGGGGGAACTGATCACAAGGACATCTGGGAGTGCTAGTTCAAAAGTAAGAATGGCGGTCCTCTCAATTTGGTTAAGTCAGATATTGCTGGTATTCCTATATCGAGAGCTCTTCAGCCCAACGAAGACCAACCTTTGGCTTTCCCCTCACTTGATTCTCTTCTTAATATTGTGTGTACCAGGATATCGACGTCAGGGGTGCGGCGATGTCGAAAGGCTATACAAAGCTGTGATAAGATGGCAGTGGTGAACGGTTCTGAATAGGGACTTCTTAGGTTTCAGATCCTTGCAATGTGATAACGCTTACCAAAGTAGGCTTCCTTAATCTATACCTCACACACCTTCTTGCATGAACAACCTTTATGGTTGCAATGCTGCGGCTGGCTTAAAAGGTTATTGGCTAACCAAGACAGACTTAGATACATTTTTCTATCTTAAGCCTGCCAGGCTAAAGCGGCCAGGTCCGTGAATAGCGTCAAGCCACCCCCACGCACGCTTAGCATTGCCTGTAGTGCGGGGTACAAGGCTGATGCGCTATCACCAGCCTACGGAGGGCGTGTCACAAATTGTTACAAAGTCGAAAGTAGCTCAGCTGTCTTTGGTAGCGCCAGCACTTAAGTTGATACTCTCCATGGAGGCTGTATGAGTCACAAGGCGTTTGAGACACGGAAGAACATTCCTTGTTAGTGTGTGATGGAAAGAACATGCCACTCTATTATCTACAGCGTTCGTGATAGATTGATGATAGCTTTAGTGGCTATTAATTTCTTAGCTAGCATTATTGCACTTTAGAATCTTGGCTTTGCTGTCTTTTCCAGTGGCTGGCTGAAATTATCACCTTTGATTGAGGAGAAGGTTATCAAGGATGTCGATCTACGGACTGCCTTGGCCGTATCATCCAAAGAAATATAAGGATTGATCATTGGAATCAAATTTCTCTTTCTGAACTCACAGACTCCCAAGTTACAAACCGATTGTGGTGTCACAATTTACAAAGCTTTTCATACCCAATTCATTCGTATACTGCGACAACTTGAAGCAGTCCATCATCATGCCTACCTCCATCCCCTATGACCCTAGCCTTACTCTCATGAGTGTTGTGAATGAACAAGCACTCAACAACGTTATAGAGATTGCAGCCTTGCAAGCACCTGTGGATGCAGCACAGGATGCTCTCAACTCACTCATCTCGTCCAAACGCAGCTTGACCATGACCAAGACCGAACTCAGGAACCTCCGAGTCGGGACTGATGACTTGGACAAAGAGTTGGAGAAACTAAACACGGCTGTCGAGAAAGCTGCGGGTGATTACGCAAAAGCTAAGATGGCCGCTGAACCACAAATCATGGAGAAGCGGAAGAACATCCATTCTGTTCACAAGCAGATCGAGAGCCCTGTGGACTACATGCGCAGCGAGATCAAGAATATGCCTTTGGCCAACGACTCAATGAACATGGATGTTCAGTACTTTTCCTTCGACTCCAACTCCCAGAGCTCAGCTGCATACAGCGCTCAAATTGCCTCCTACGTGTCTGGGACCGTGGGCGGTGTTTTTGGAGCTAAGAAGTCCATGGAGATGGGCACTGCAGCTTCGCGTCAAGTCAGTCGTCAAGTCAGTCGACACAGCATTGAAGGAACTCTTGTGCTGTCTGTTAGCTGCACGCACAAGAATGCTGCTATAGTGGCCCCATTTGTCCTCCATGTGGATAAAGCTATCAAAGTGTGGAATCACCTCTTTCCCAAAAGCAAGCTGGACCCTACCAGTGGCCCAAGCATGATGAATGCTGCCAAGAACGAGAGCCAGGAAGATAAAGAGAAGTTCTCTATCATCTCAGGGACTACATTTGGATCAAGCTTCGTTGGTATGGTCCATATTCTCAACACGACGCATACTTCTGTTTCTGAGACCATGACAGCGGCTGCGGCGTCTATGCAGGCCTCTATGGACGTTGGTGGTTGGTTTGCCAAAAAGAGTGGAAAGGTTGGCGTGGACTCTAAGTTTGCCAGCGACGTCAAGAACCTTCTCAGTCAGCAGAACGTTCAATCCCATGTAACAGTCCTGACTATGGGCGTTATCCCTTCAATGGTGGCGAGCGAGGTGTCGAAAACTGTTGAAAAGTTCACAAAGTTCGATCCTGAGTCCAATATGGCAGCCGTTGCGAGCATTCAGAATGCGGTCGCATCTGACCAAGCTTCAGTACAGTCCTTGGCCGAGGACGCGCGAACTAGTGGTCAAGCCTCTGAGATGCAAGGCAAAAATATTGAGTCAGTCATGAGCGCTCTGGCAGTCATTGACGACAGCAAGAACAAAGTCCTCGATGTCAATTCGATGATGACGGCCCTGGACGATTACCTAAAGAAGGCTGCTGAGGGTATCGCCGGAATTCCCATTAATTATTATCTGAAGGATATTGACCAAAAGATGCTGGCACAGATGTGGGCTGCCAAGTATTATCCTGGTCAATTCATGTCTATCAAATATGACGATACGGAAGGAGGGCCTGCAGCCGAGGAAGGCGGAGAGCCTAAGGCGAAACTGTGAATGTTCCTTTTGTCGTTGAGTTTTATTTTATTTTAGTTCTTCAATAAGGTATATCTGTTATGAGCACATAGTAATGGAATTTTATCACAGAGAGGCGCCAATATATGTTTATAAGCTAGTGTCTTCTACATCGCTACACACTCTTCTAAACCTGTCTTGATCACCCACCCGCGTGGTAGATTTAGTGGACTAATCACGCAGCAAGTAACCTGACCAGAATCTGATGCTAAGCTTGAAGATCATTTCAATGACACATCCGTAGCCAGCCTCAGGCGCTGAAGCCTGGTGTACCATTTGATATAGGGGGCGAATACCAGGATAAGCTTCCAGGGATCGTATGTAACTCGCATATATGCACTAACAACGATATGTGATAAGAGTCGTACAAAAGCGATCGAGACCATCACTAGTGCCTGCAAAAACGGTAAAGGTTGTGAGCTATCTCTTCAATGGTCATGTTACTGTACAAAAACGGTTCATGCGGGGTAAATCGTGGCTTGCTGATCCCGACCGCCACCAACCCTAGAATCTCAGCCGCAAAGGACCTTCTGCGTATGAACGAATGGTGGGAAGCCTCATAGAGTGAAAAGTTCTCCTATTGAGACAATTTTGCGGTGATGGAAAATCTAGAACTGACCGAAAATTTGATCATAGCTCGTAATCACAGGAGAAGCTGTCCCGAATAAGAACTCTATTAAACAATAGTTTGCTTCTATCACGCAATATTTCAGACCATTCCTGTCCGTTGTGTGTTAAGCAAAGCACTTCTGCTTTTGGAAGCCTTTTGTCAGACTATTGGCTTGGTCCTAAGTGCATATGCCCGAATGTAAAGGCGCCCGGCTTACGGACACACGAACCATTCCGAACCAGCTGAAAAGTGTAAAACAAATTCTGGTCTAGTGTGTCTCTTCATTGAACGTACGATTCGCACCCACAAGCATTCCATGACTAGGCAAGCTAGAAGAGTCGATTGTCCAGCATCAACTCCGAAGATTACCAACGCGTGTGTGATAGGCCATCTGCTTCTTCACCTACATACCTGAACAGACGTATCTCAACACTTCAAATCAAGGCTTGCATTAACAGATGATTTGTATAGTGAAGAATTATGTTCCAACAAGATGCAATATTACGACTTGATCAGGTATGATTCAACAAGTTACAATGCGCAGACTAACGATTTCTCACTAACCCAAACTAAAGATAGCAATTCTCCGACAAGTTACAGCTTTGGCTTGATGCCAGTGTTCCCTAGCTGATCGGTTTTGTCAAATTTTTCAGCTGCAGTTTGGTCGTTGGTGGTGACCCCTTGTCTTCTGCTAGCATTTCCTCTTCTGATTTCGCTGTAGCCGCAATTTCCACGAAGCCGGCCATGCAAGGTCCTGTCCTGACGGACGTATTGGAACTTGCTTTGTCCAGAATCAAGTACTGATGATTCTGAAGGTCATTGACTCAGTCAACAAGTCCAAATCCGGTAATGTTGTGTGCTCTGCCGAAGGTAATGCCATTTACCCTAACTGATTAAGCAGTAGCGCAAGAGCTTTTGGACGGTCTGATGTGTTGACCGTGCCTGCAGGCAGATTCCAAGAGGCTTTGCCTGTTTGTTTCCAACAGAAAGAATATGATCATCCTTTGCCACTGAGGGCTGTAGACGAAGAATTTTGTTTTCCCTGGGTCTAGTATTGGGCCATTCTTGGCCTTTATCTGTAAGGCCTCTTTCAAGACTGCATGTTTCTCAATAAGACCCTTGGGCAGCTCTTCTCCATTGGGTTTGTGAATTTCCCCCTTTGGGTTGCTTTGAAAGTGTCTGGCAAGTTTACCTTCTGCGAAGACAGGCCCAAGCTTACCACCAACTCGGGCAACTTCGAGGGGCATCAGCCACCAGCATTGCCAAGTGCCTCGCATCTGTTGGACGGGCTTTTCCAGCTCATAAAGGGTTTAGGCTTCCACAGTTAGTCTGATGCAACCCAGTTAGCAGGATGAAGCAAAAGAAATGCAGGTGTCCAGTGCTGAAGAGTAAAGAACCAGGGTTATGGAGTTTTTACCTTTACCTGAAAGTTACTGTTGGGATAGACTTCAGCAAAGAGGAACAAATGTTTGCCCTTAAAAACTGTAGGAGAATGGAATGGATGGTATGATAAGGTGAATAAAGAGTTCGTGACTGGTCGAGTCTGGGCGGTAAAACTTGAATGAGAAAGTTGTAGATCATGAACTAGCTTTACCTCAACTGGATCTGGCTTCTGGGCACTAATGACCGAAAGCTAAACTTGGCATGAGGTCAAAGACATCCAGCTCATCACTCGAGCTTCCAAAGGTACGTTTACATCAGGCAGCCACAGCAGGCCATCTTGAGATACTATTGAGTTCCAGACAGGGCGCTTACCAGAAGGACACCACCCCCATTTCTTTCCCGACTTCAGCCAGCCACATACCTTTGACGAGGTTTACTACATCGTTGACTATTGACTGGCTTATTTATTGCCGGTTGATAGCGACCCCGGGGTCTTCATACTTTGGCTTGTTTTCGGCTAACCATAGATCAATTTTGCTATTCATGATTTCCAGATCACATTTCTCATTTGGCCCTGTGATATGACAACACTTGCGCCTTTCCACCTACGCCAATGTTGGCAACAGTAGTCCAGGTGTTTTCGAATCACGTCCCCCATGAATGCGGCCACAACTGTGATTGACCCCTGTTATAAGCCCATTGGTCAGGTTGACTAAAGTGTCGAACGTGAGACACTGGTAGCCGCCTTGTATTCTATGGGAATGCCCGATCGGCCAAGCCTTCGCTTGCATGTAAGATAGTGCAGAGTTCAGCTCCCATAGTTTACCAATTGGACACACCAGGGCAATTTGCAAGTACAACTAGGTATATCGCATATAGAATCACATCTGGTCTGGCACTGCATACTTGCTTCAGAATGTTGTGGTGGCGATCAAGGATGCGTCAAGCCCTTCAGGATTGACGCCGTAACTTTCACAAATATATAGAACCGAATAAATAGGGTATGTAGTACTATCATAGGCTGGATGTAGAGGGCTATCAAAACATATCTTTTCATGCATAGCCTTGTTAACTCAGCAAAACGCCCTTGCGATATTGACCGATGTGATCTGGATCCTAACAGTCTTCAAACAGAGATGTACAGGGATATCTGTTATTCTTCTCTTTTCTCATCAGGAGAAGAGGAATGCATGCTTTCAGCCAGCCACAGATGTGTAATGAATGAGCGTAAATCACTGATTTCGTATTCTTACCAGGTTGATAGACTATCCTCAGCTCGTATGAGGAAGCATCCTACTTTCACGCCATAGGTTCTGTTCCTGGTATTCATTCATCTCTGCGTATGGACAATATCACATGCATGTGGCATTTGCATAAGAATCTGTGTGCTTGCATATGTATGGGGGTACATCCTTTCCGTTATCACAATCCATCGAACCGCTTTCGGCATTGGTCGATACACACTACATATAACCGATTATACAGGGAATAACTGACATATATTAAGTCATGGTCCGTACGCCACCGTGTGATCCTTGTCGCTGCGCCATGCGGCTGGACAGGACTGTATCTATTCGGCGATAACCGTCCCAGCAGCAAACTAGCACCGAGGCTTAAGGTTGACTACCTGTCTAGGCTTGGAAAAGACTGTTGTCTTGAAGGGTGGGGTGTCCCTTCTTTTGATGTACCTGGAACGTTCCTGCACGTAAGGATTAGGTTCGGACTTGCAATCTATTCAAACGTGGCTGGCTGAACGCCATCCGTCTGGACGTAGTATTTGTCATTTACAATAGTCCGTGTTTTACACTCTAGTCACTTCAGAATCGCGTATCTCAACAAGGTGCTGTTGTGGATGGCAACCCCAGTGGCGAGGAAGAGACCGGCTCAATTGACGCTAGGACAGATTTCTTGGATTTGTGTCATTGATAATTCTATAAATTCATGAGTATCCTAAGCTCTGGGATATATCCTCTCCGCAAATCAGTCCATTAAGAAAATACCATCATATCTCATTGAATTATTGGTTGTACCTTTACTTTACTAAAATGTCTAAACCAACTGGGAAGTTGCCTCCCCTGGCCAATCGAGAGCAAACTCATAAATTTCCAGGAATGAAGAAGCTCCCTCCCATTGAGACAAAGAATAAGCTTCCTTCGATCTCCAGTATTGCAGATTACATAGAGAACTACAGACAGAGAGTCAATGGCTTCGCCACGTCTGCTGTCTACGTTGAGGATGCATGCCGGTCAGCGCTTGGTTCTGGAGGCATCCTCGCAGACGTGTCATCGCGTGCAAAAGATCCTGATAGGCTGAAAAACAAGCTCTTAGCGAGGGAAAAAGCCGGCAAGAAATACGGTTCGCTTGACGATATCGAGAATGACATCGTCGACATCATCGGCGTTCGAATCATTTTGTATTTTCCGACTCAAGTGAATGAGGTTATTGCCAAACTTCAATCCCTCTTCTGGAATGCCAAGCCGGATATCAAGACTGCTGTCGACAATGAGATTACAGCAAAGAACCTGCTCGAGAATCTTACCAACGACCATGCAATATCATCCCTGGGTTTGAAGCCGGAGCATGTCGATATACAAAACCCAGAGGTCAAGTATCCGACTAAGTACGGGGACTACCGGGCCGTTCACATCCGCTTCACGCTTCAAAAACACGATCTTGGCACAGAGCTGAAGGAGCTCCTTGGAGTGCACAGCTTGAAGGTTGAAGTCCAGATTCAGACATTGCTTCTGCACTCGTGGTCAGAGGTTAACCATGACCTCTCCTACAAAACCTTGAGTGGTAGTCTCTCAATTCAGGAGTATGAATTGTTGGACTGTCTGAACGGAGTTGGGAAGCTCGGTGAGCAGGTTCTCGTGAAACTCAAAAAGACCTTGGATTATCGGCTCAGTTTGAAGAAAGAAAAGTTTACCTCGGCATTGGAACTCGCCGAGTACATCCGCAACTACATCGAGACAAACCGAGAAAATCTTCAACCACCAGAGTCATACATATTAGGAGACATGGAGGATCTTTTGGACTATCTGTCTATAAGCGGGGAAAACCGCCCCGAGAATGTGAAGAAATTGTTGAAAGGTTTGGGAACGAAGCATGATGCGAATCTACCAATTGCCAACACCCTACTCGCCAGGTCTGTACCCAAGAACCCATTTGACGACAAATATCCCTTCCTTCTTGAGGTGCAGAACAATGCGCTTGACAAGGCTCTGCCCGAAAATCTAGCTCAAGTTATGGCGACTGTCCTAGATCTGGCTTGCCGACCGTTACTTCTGGCGATCCCTCCCGAAGACTATAAGCCTGCCTACTACCCTGTCATGTATCTGGTTCTGAGGGATCATCACAACCTATATAATGTGGCCAAGCCTGTACAGCCAAAGGCGGCCTACATGGTGGATCCGGATGTAGTCAAGAGTGGAAAGGCTGATCAGGCTATTTCAACACTGGTTCAGTGGTTCAAGACAAATTACAGTTTCCCATTGGTTCAGTACAATCTGCAAATGGCGCAGATTAGGGCATGGAAGATGTACGAACGCACTGACTTCAGCCAGCCTTTCAAATCGGCGGCCTTCAGGCATAAGCTCTAACAATCCTTTTATCGTGTACGTCAACAGTTGAATGGATTTCTTATTAGATGGTATACTATAGTAAAATAAAGGAAGTCAGTTATTATGGTATCTATGTATGCTTATCTGTAGCCTTGTCTCGTGTTGTGCCAATATGGCCGATTTAATTGTTGTACTAAAGCTAGCTAAGAATGAGGGTTAGGGTTTTGGTAGGGTTATATTTATACTATCTAGAGCTACATGCTAGGTTGCTATTATAGAGGTAGGATAGAATAAAGGGTAGAGGGGTAAGAGATAAAAGTAAGGAGGGATAAAAAGAAAAAATGGAATAACTAAATAAGGAGAACAGATATAGGAAAAAGGAAAGAAGGATAATATACTTAAGGAAATACTCTATTTAAAGAGGTAGAAAGGTAAAGAGGATAAAATTGGGAAAGAATGTAAATCAGAGAGTTATAATAAGAAAAACAGGTAAAATACTACATTAGTAATAAGGAAGTAAATATATTAGGAAAAATCAAGGAAAAATTAAAGTAAGCTAAATAGAAGGTTAAAAAGGCAGAAATACTAACTATTCCCTAAGGTTATAGTAAAATCAGTGTGTTATAGCCTAATAAGGGCCTATATAACACTTATATATAACCTATATTTTCTACTAATTATTAACTTCTAGTATTTAATATAATTAGTACTGAGACCTAGGCTATAATTTATAAGTCTGGGTTAAAATCTCCCTGTGTTAAAGGGATATATTTATATATATAG
>JAALXI010000471.1:0-16252 GCA_012977755.1 Fusarium nurragi | reverse complement strand
TAGTACCACTCTCGGCGGAGTGTGGCTTGATCTGTGGCTCTATGAGATGGGTTTTTGATTGGCTTAAATGAGGCTTATATAATCGGAATCTTATTTGCACAGCCGGCTGTGCATGTATACGCCGCCTAGCTTGGCCTCAGGATAATATCAATCCTGATATTTCTATTTTTCTTTCTTCCTTCCTCAGCTCCATCATCACAACCCAACCGCGGCCGCCGCCTTGAGTCGCCGTTATCTCTGTCAACCTCGCTCGCCGCCTCCCCGAAGCTTTTCCCCTCTCCCGCTGTTAACACGTGCCATTCACCACACTCCTTCTTTGCCCTGTTGTTTTAGCCATCTTTGAAGCTATTCAGCCTGCCCCCTTCCGCTCTGTCATTTCTTTCTTTGGTGTTTTTAATTTTTTACTCACAACGTCACCACCACCGCAGCCATCGGTCTCCATTCCCCGCCTTTTTTTCGTCCCGTGTTGTTAATAGCAACCATGTCTGAGGACCACTCTTCTCCGCCTCCTCCTGCTCCTGGCAAGGCTTTCGCTGCCGACGTTATTGGCCAAATCATTGAGCGTGAGCCCGCTACTCGGCGTGAACTCAAACGCCATATTAGAGGTCGAATTCATGCGTTGCCTGAGGACCAGCAAGTCCATGGACTGGAGAGTCTCGGTTCATCCACGGGTACCCTGAAGGAAACTGCCAAAGCCATCCAACACGTCCAAAGTGCTGCCGCCAACCCCGAGGACAATCAGGCCCGCAAGCAGAAGTCCATCGCGGCTCTCGAAGCAGCTTGGGCCGGCAATGGCTGGGTCCCTCCGTTCCCCAAGTTTCGAGACAATGAGCCCGTTACCCTGGAGAACATCTCCCACCATACTGTGAACTACCTTTGTTCCATCACCAAGCTAGCATGTTCGAAGGGTATTGACCTCCCATCTCTCTACCAGCCTGCCGGTGTGCTCTATGGAGCCTTATATCAAAGCGAGAATGTACTGTATTAGGAATATACTACCGCCAAGAAAGCCCTCGCCCAAGCGAAGCTGCTCTGGGCACACCTCCCAACACTTCAACCTGCTGTAGCTGGCCCAGCGCCTCTGGATCCACCCTCTGATGAGGAGATACCTGAGGGCGGACGCCCAGCTTCGCCACAGCCTGCGGATATTACATTTGGTGTTAACTCTGGCGGAATTCCTGAGTTTGGCGGCGATTGGGCCACCTTTCCCCAGGATCTTGACCTGCCGGACGATCATGAATCTATCAGCGACGACTCGGCTGGCGACGGCGAAGAGCAGCTGTGTGCTGCTAGAGCAGAAAAGAGAAAGGTTGGTGATGTCTCTAGCATCTATGACAATCCCGCCAAGGCCCGACACCAGCTCACGAATAAGCTTGAGCTGACCGACGACACCATCGAGTTCCTGGGCCGTCTTGTTAGGAGGCAAGCCTTGAATAAGTGCGATCACACAGACATGGATAGTTTTATCATCCTCAACCCGGGCTACATCAAGTTCAACCAGCCCCGGCTCCCTCGCCCCTCGCCCTCTATCAGCACTGGCAATAGTGCTATTGTCTTGATTCCTCTTCATCATATTGCGCCAGCACAGCATTGGACAGTTACCAGGATTGACATTGATAACAGAGTGGTGCAGTGGTATAACTCCTTACCTGGGGATGATTATGAGCATGACGCCAGGCGTCTTTCTACCTGGTTTGACCCCGCTGGCGAGCCCTTCACCTTTGAGCGAGTGGTATGTTTTCACCTATGTCCATTTCATGCGGTTTTAATTGACCATCTCTCATTTATAGTCCGGCCCTCACCAGCCTGATGTCACTAGCTGCGGCGCTTTTGTCTTGGTGGCAATTCTATTCTGGCTGCAAGGATCCCCTTTTTCCGAGTCATTTGAGGACCCCAAAACCCTCCTCCTCTCCCTTCTCCCTCAAGAGATGGCTGGATCTAGCAGATCCTCCACTCAGTCTCCCCCCCTCAAGCGTGTGCGCGAGGAAGCTGAGCCTGGCTCAGTGACATATGAGGAGATGAACGAATCCATCTCGAAATGGACGTCTATCCTAACTGAGGAACTGGAGGTCAAGCCTCGTGAGTCTGAAGACGTTCTGAGCAGTGCCTTTGTGGAAGAGGAGAAGAAACTCAGCGAACTGGAAACTGAGCTGAACAACCTTCCTGGCCGGATCCAGAACGTACGAACATACCTGTCAGCCTGCGATTATTACAGAGGCTTTCTCCCTGAAGCCCCGGCGTTCAACACTGCCGAGCTCGACCAAGATCACAGCAACATCTTGCTTGGCTTGAAAGAGGCCACTGACAGATGGGTGTCTGAGACACTGGATCCGCTGCGCCAGAATGGTGAGGATGTTGCTGACTTGGATGCCCTTGAGGCTCAGTTGGAGGCGTTGCCTGGCTTGGTTGACGAGGCTAGAGAGGATGTGAGCCAGGCTCGTGAGAAGCTGGTACGGGAGCAGAAGCTGGTGGCTCTGCGTGAGCGATTGACAGGCATGGTCCTTGTTCTCGATCGTGAGAGTTGAGTAGTTTGATGGTTTTTCTACTGTCTTTACCCTGTTGTCGCTGTGTGTTTGTTTCTTCTTTTACCTTTTAACATCATACCACCCGGCGAGCTGTGGACGGGCCGTGGGCATGAGCATATGGAGGGGGTTACTGCCTACATTATATTTGCTAATGGGATGAATGCATGACAAAATTCCACATGCAGGGCAAAGTGATAATACTACCGGGTTACTGAGTTGAACTGCAGCGTCGCGTTGAAGTCAGCATAGAATCATCTTACTGAGAAAATTCAGGGCTTTCGAATGGTAATACTTTCGCGGCAAAGATGCTTGATGAAGGGTTGGTCGTGTTGTCGAGTTGGTTCGTCTGGACAGCATAGCATTATCGAGTCGCTCCGCGTGTCTCGGGGTTGTCGAGAGCAACAGCAGACACAGGGTAGACCTCGGCGCCGAGAGGTCTTATAAGATCAACCTTGACACTTCCAGCAGACCAGAAATCGTCATGCCCAGTACGTGATACACATGTCGCAGACTTGTTTCCCGTATCGCTCTATACAAGCGATATTTGATCTCAAAGCAAATATCATTTGGATGTGTTTTCAATCCACGACAAATTATTTGGTTGCCACCATCCACTGGCAGACCCGATACATGTCGTTTACAACCCTCATTATCACCAAACTACCTAGCTTTCTTAATATCACATCGGGCAAAGCTGCTCAAAACATATACGCCTTCACCTCGGGTCTCCTAGACCTGCCACCGTATATCGGCAGATGTTGTCGCACTCTCCCAATTCGGGGCCAGAGTTACAATAAATAAGTCTCTGGATGGCAGCACTGTCGATATAGATTACGGTTTACTTTTTATTATCTTGGCTTTTATAATAAGCGCGTATCCCAATTTTGAGTCTTGGCTGATACAGAGATATTTCCTGGAGAGACAGTGCAAGTCACATGCGGCTCTAGCCACAGTCGGCGCTTCAGTGGCCGCCAGTTCCATTAGGGGACTGCCCCCCAGTAAAACCCCCCAAAGCGCATCCCGTCCAAGACAAAGACAACCAGGGAACAAATTTCGTAAGTGAGGTGCTTAGCAGTAAGGCAATGCATTAATGCGACAATAATGGCAAATGTCAATTTGGGTTACCTGGTATGGTTGTGATTGTTTTTAGATGCAGAATTGACCAATGTGGCGAGATTCTCAATTGTAAAGATTTGAGTGCGCTGGAGGCATCGAAGCACTTAGACTACTACTCACCACTCACAGAGTTCAATAAGGCAAAATACAAAATATAATGACCATTCCCAGCTTCAAAGTATCATCAGATTATACATCGGCAGCTCTCTTGTCTATTGGAGCTTTATGCGTCGAGTCTCCCAAGCAATCATGCCCTTAGGTGCCTTCTTATTGCCGCCATTGGATGGCTTACACGAAAGGGCTCTGGAGTCCCACGGCGGGAATCATCTCACACTTCGAAACTGAGCTACAACATCTCTAGTTCTCAGTACCTAGGCGTAACATCATCCACCATAACGTTTTGTAACTTGTTAATTCTCACCGGTGCGACGGGTGGTCTTTCTGTACCGCTGCTGGCTCGTCGGTTTCCCTCCCCTTTTTGTGGCGATTAGTCTGCCATGTGTGATTACTATGGAGCCATGTGATGCGGTGGACGTTGAAGGTAGCTGATATTAACGTCTCAGCGTAACGATAATGGAGGTCGCTAAGGCTGAGGTATAACACGCACCTATCTCCACGGGCTAGTCAGGCATCTTGATATCTCAGTCGTAATGCACCTGTAGCGATTGGCTAAGTAAAGCTGTAGTGGAGGCTGGGATGCCTGCTTGCCTTTGTTTCGGCAGTGGATTGGTAAGGCGTCTTTCTTATTCTTATCTTCCTTGAGCCCTTTCCTATCTTTCTATCTCTCTATAGCCCTCTGCCCTGGCCTTGTAGGCCTTTCCTGTCCATGACTTGTAGTGCTTGTTAAGCTTTTGCTGAATAGCTCCCCCTAATTGAACAGCCTTTTTGACTTCTCAATTGTATTTTTCGTAAACATCGACACCTCTACGTTATCCACCTCTCAATATAGATAGTGTCGTTGATCTACCACCAGGCATAGGTCTCAGCTCGATCTCCATGCTTGTGCAAAGAGGCTCAAGCTCTAGTCGAGATACTCAGGTTTTTGTTAATTTGCTGTAAGGATTCAATCATACGTCTACCCTTTTAATTCCCTCTCCCAGAATGCGACCACTGCCCTGGCGTCTTTATCTATGGCGCCATAGCCAGACAGGTCAATCGTATATCCCAGATGAGTACGTGCAAAAGCTTGAACAACTTGAGCAGCCGGATAAGATGTTGTTCGTCGAAGTGGAAACTGGCGCAGAGGGCAGTGAATCGATGCGCTGAGCGTTTAATGGATGGGAGTGGTTGTAAATGTTGTGGCAAATGTTGCGGTAGTAACGATGGTAGATGCCGTGGTGGACGTGGTGGCGAGGCTTGGTGCAACGCTCCCAATAGATCAAATCGCCTCAAATCAAGTTAAGTCAATTCAAATTAGAGATTTTACTATTTCAATTAACTCAATATTATACCTTCGTTTATTTGATTGGACTTGATTGTGGAGTGACATTCTATTTCTATATAGGGTATTCCATCTTAAATAGAGAAAGAATTACGGATAGAGACCTTATGTAATCTGATATCTTATTGATAGACCTCTCGATAAGTACGCTCCACATCAAAGTCAATTCAAATCATTCAAATCAATTGAATTCTGACGTTTGTAAATCAAATCCGAAGGTCGTTAAATTAATTCCCCAAAAAGCGATTTGAGATTTGATTTGTTGGGAGCGCTGGCTTGGTGCTGTGCTCCCGATTGGGAAGATAATGCCGTCCCCACCAGCCACACCAAGCCACCTCTCGCTTGAACATCTTTTATTAGCAAACATTAGATCAACTCAACCGACGGCCCTCAGACTGGAGTTGAGCAGATTTCCCCAAAGTCGAATTGAACGGATTGAGCTGGAGGATATCTTGGCTACAAAGTTTGAGCCACCTCGACGGAAGAAGGAAAACACCATAGCAGCGCAACTTAAGCAGATTCAGCGTAAGAACAAGTGTCTCAGTATGGTTGTGGAGAAGCGCAAGATGGCCAACACATGGATGAGGTTACATAGATTCAACCACCAGAAAGACTCTATTTCGGGTGAGTTACGTAAATACATGTCGATGTCTAGGTACCAGATGACGCCCTATCCGCACCACAATAGCACAAGACATGACGTTCCCACGGCAGCAAATGGCCAAATTTATGATCGGCATAACTTGAAAGAAAAGTGCAATGAAATTCAGGAGCAGGACAGGCGGCCAAAGGCATCATCTTACACATCCCCGTTGCGCCTACCTAACCCCACCTGTCCGACTCCTGAACCGCCGCGAAAGAGCTCTTTGCTGCACTCGTATATAAGGGAAGGCGCTAACTGTCTGGTAATAAACTTACCGAAGGTGGTGAGTTGATCGAGCTCCAGTTGAGTCGAACAGGAATGTCCATGGCTGCAGGGGAGCCCTCAAGTGTGTGAGGGACGCTATCAACTCCCTTACCGACGACAACACCGGGCTATTCCCTGGAGCAGTAACCGTCCTCCTCATCCACAATGAAACAAGTTCCAATGACGACAATGAACTGCGTTGAAAGCGGAATCGACATCCTCATTACTTGAGGTCGAAGGCAAATTGCAGACGTCGAGGGTCTTATGGTTGGAGAAGGCTTAGACCCGCCGCTCGCGGGTTAGATGGGAGGAGCATTAAGAACAGGCGAATGGTGGTCGAAGTCAGAAGGTTCGGAAGCGTTCGCATTAAATAGAGCACCTTCAGCTGCCCAGCATCAGCATTTTTACCGCGTGCGTAAAGAACAGAACAGGCGCACTTACTACTATAAAGCCAGTCGTTTATCGCGCTATAGAGCGACGACTGGGAGTGAAAGTATAACGCTATGATGTTGCGCGCGAAGGTGGGGATGTGTTGTTGAGAGGTGCGCGTGGAAGCGAATGAGTGTGAAGCGGCATGTTGAATGAAGAAGTTGAAGCTGAAGCGCGTTGCGTGGAGATGTCTGAGGGTGGTAACGATTGTCAGAGGCTGAAGCTGGCGCTTCACGTCAGCGTCGCGAGATCACGTGCTGGCGGACATGTGGCGCTGTGGCGCTGTGGCGCTATCCATCCCGCGCCTCACTGTTCCGGTCTCGCAGTGTGGGAACGTGATCATTTACAGTATTTTTATTGGCTGGACAGCCCACACCAAATTTCTCAAAACTGGAAGGCGAGCGTGTACGGACCAGTGGACCACTTTGTGGTCCGTACACGATCACCTTCCTAATCCGTCAGAGATGTACAGCCAATAAAAGCGCTGTACACGATCACCTTCCGTCTTCCATTTTCGTGGATGTCAGCGCGTCACGCGTCACGTGTCACACTCGCGCATCAACGTGCTGCAATTCAACATCCTCAAAGTCAGCGCAACACAACGCGATAGTAGGAGGACATGCAGCGCTGTATGTCGCGTAAGGCGTGTATAATTGAATGTGTACTAATAAATGTAAGAAAAAAAGAAAGAAAAAAAAAAGACTAGTCAATTGATGATCTGCAATTAAGTACGCAATTGAAAGCGCAATTAATCTTTTGTATTTTTTGTTGATATCGCGCTGCGCATGGTGCTAAAATGAAGCCCGTGATGGTGCGCGATTAGGTGAGTGGCGATGATCCACTTGGTGTTGCCGTCCCCACACATCAGAATTGAGTGGACACGTCACGTGTGGATAAAGGTGATGGGGAAACAATCAGTACTACGTAAAGCTAGAATTAAATTGATGTTGGAATTGAATTAATTGATGCCTTCAAGCTGTTCTCCTCGGTCAATTGATAGTGCAGGTAGTGGAAGCAAACCGGACTGAAGCGCACATGTTCATTACATACGCATCAGTCATCTGACAATACAGCATGCATCGCGAGATAAGTTTTGGGGCATACGGATACTCAATTGATAGTGCATTATATTGCAGACGGAGCGTGGGGAATTTTGCTGGTGGTGCTAATTACTTTCGATCCTCCGCAGCAGAACTCTATGTACCTGACTAGCTTCGGTAAAGGACTTGTACAGGACCCTTCATGGGTTTCTGTGGAAAACGTTAAGGACTCATGTTAAATCACTCGGGATAGAATTGACCAACCGAGATTGCAACCCTGATTAACAACGATTTAGAGAAAAACATGTACCAGCCTGTGCCACTAAACTACTACTAGATCACGACTAACCCGCCACTAAACCGCCACATCATGGTCGCAAACGCACTCCGGGGGTACTTCTCCACAAGCCCCTCCAGCTCCAGCCGTCTTTCGCGTCTTTGTGCTTCAAGAGAAGGAGCGTACTTGTTGAAATGAAGCCAAGCTGTCAGGAGGGAGATTCTCATGATTGTGCTCTCAAGATTTGCTTCTGAATGTGGACACGTGAGACGTAGCGCGTGCGGGGTCTTTGGTGGTTTTGCATGTAGGGTCGGAGGCAGAGTCTGGGGCTGAAGTATTAGACGCCTCGGAGGAGGCTCTTGTCTAATAACGGTGTACCTTGTCGGGGGTGGTATTTCAGTAATATCACCATGGTGTGGTGTCTGAGGATCAGTAGGCGGGGCTAAAGGGATTGATGATCGTGTCCCCAGTGGTCTCATTTTAGGGGTGCTATAATCACATGGTGTCTGCGGGACTATAGGCAGGATCGGGGTGGTTGGCCTTCTTGTTCCAGGGGGTGAAAACTCCACAAGGTTGCTATGTCTGGGCGCAGGTCGACTCGGCACAGGGATGGGTGCCGGTCTTGGCGGCCGTTTCTTTACTCCATAGCCGCTACTTTGCTTACTGGCCATGAATAGGTCAGAAAGATGAAGGTCGTTCTTCACCTTTCTGAGCCATGTGCTTGATCTTTCCTGGAACGCTGGTGTTGGGAGTGGCGTGGACAGGTGCTCCTGTCTAGCAGCACAAGACCTGGATATGTCTATTGGTGGCGGTCTCTGGAATGCTTTCGGGAGTTGCAGAGGGCTGACAAGTTGGGGTGTCTCATCTGGTGATCTAAATCGTTGGGGCGATGGACTTGGCGGTGGTGTAGCATCGTAAATATTATCTGACGCAGAGTCTTGAGGGCAGATATCTCTGTCAGGTATAGCCCCAGACATTGTCGGCAGAAACCCAACATGTTGCGTAGGTGTAGTACTCGGTCCGGACATATTACCATCCCAGTCCTCTTGTCCCCATACCGTGGTATGGGGTTTCCACATGGTCGAATATGGCTTTCTGGCCCTGTGTATAACATGCCCTTTTTCATGTAACGCCTTGAGCAAATAGTTCAGTGCACTTGTGAGTTTTGGAACGAGCACATCGCGGTAAGTCCCCGAAAGGAATGGTCTAAAGCCAAGTCTGTCAATTAATTCGTCCATGTATAGCATGCCGAGCGTTCCTTTGGTAAGCTTGTGGCGTGCAGCGTGAGACGCAAAGATAATTCTGTCACGAGATGTCCAAGGGATTCGAATGGCTTGAGACTTATCCATTAGATCTAGGATTGGGATTCCGCGGATATGCTAGGTATGATTCTGTTAGAAGATGGATAAGTGGCATAAGAGAGGAAATAAATACCTGGTTATCTGTTTCGCCCTTAATTTGTAATTTTGACTCTAATTCCTCGGCAATCATGTCCGCATCAGAAAGTTCAGAATCAATCATCTTGACATGTTTATCGTAAACAAGGTCGGAAGCCATGGCGAAGTCCGTCTCGGCGAAGTCTGAATCAATCATGTCAACATGATTATCATAGACAAGATTGGAAGACATGGCGACATGAGTATCGAAGGAATGCAGGAGTAAAATTGTAATGTGCCGAAGAGAAATAATAACTGTGAATGTGTAGAGAGAATAGCTCGAGATAAGGATGGTGTGTACAATAAATCACAAGTGGGCAAGTGTAAGTCTGTAAAATAAATTATTAGGGGATAGTATATGTATGTATGCGTGTGTGTGTGGAATGAGTGTGTGGGTGAGTCTGAGTAGAAGTGTGGAATGATGGGGGAAAAGAACTATATTCAAGTTCCCGATAAAAGTCAAATTAAAAAGAAACACCCTGACAGCGGAGATGGTAGTAGATCCACCAAGGTTGCCAGCTCTTTTGACTGAGGAACATGCACCGCTGCGGAACGGCGCAGCCGAAGAATAAAGAAGGACATATCATGCAGGAGGTTTGTCTGTTGAAATAATAAAATTAAATGAAGTTGAATACGTTTGCCTGTTGCCTGTTGCCTGTTGCCCGTTGCCTGTTGCATATGTTGTCAATTCATTGTCGCTGCAGCATATGAGACTCAGCTTCTATCCACTTCTATACATAGCGTATTATAACTAAGAGGCCTCCGTTGTTTCAAATTACAGGTCATTCTTTGTTTTCACTGTGAGGCTGTAGGCTCTTTGTGGTAAGGCTAGTAATGTTTCCAACGTCACTTCTCTGTCGCATGTGCGACAAAGAAAGATTGTGTCACGTTAAAACCAGGCTCAAGTTGGTCAAACCTGACATGTCGCTGCCTATCCCTGATGAACGGCTTTGTCTCTCACTTGAATACCATAGGCAGTTACTAAACCAGTACGGGGATGGTGCTCTGCAAGGCTATCCATATTGCCATTGTGAGTTCTGCGCTCTGAACGCACCGATAAGTTCACCTTTGAGTTAAGTCTAGGCGTCAGGTATGTGACCAATACCAGTATATTATTCCATATTTCTGATCGATGTCCTTGTTATTGCTCTAGTGACATACGCAACTAATGAATTAACCAAGGGGGAAGACTCCACGATTCTAGGAGAGGTGTCTATTGCATTGTCAAGTAGTTCAGAAAAGGGTCGCCTTTTTTACGTCCCATACGGTTACAAGCTTTCACAGGCAAACATCAGTAAATGCACTTGAAGTGTCTTGTTGGCGTTTACTGTCAAGGTGGGTTTGCCTGTATAATCCATCAAGTGCCTACAGATTCATTTTTAGCCCCATAAGAGCGGCCAGGTCATCAAGAACAGCCGAACTCTCATTCAGAACCTGCTGATGTATCTGAACCTGAGAAGCAGTCATGAACATGTGGCCTCCATCGACTGTCTGTCCCATAACAGTTCCCTCCTGTTCCCCAAGGCCACTCGCATGAGTATCCTTGACTTCGTCCTGTCTCAGAAGAGGCAGGCCCTTCTTCAACCTCCCGTAGAGAAACTTCACCTGCGTCATGAATTTGTTGAGCAGGATTCTCCCAAGCACATCACGACCAAATTCCAAACCGCAGAACTTAGCAAGGGCCCTGGGAGATATCCAGTTGTGGGAAATCACTTCGACGATGTCTGCCTCTGTATGTTTGCAGAGAAAGAGGCGGAAGCGTTTCTTGCCTTGTAGTTTGTCGGCATAGAACTTTTTGTCTGCACCGCAAATTGTCTGGCGCTGTTAGCAGGAGAAGGTAATACAAGGAAGTCATGGGTTATACCTTAGGACTTGTGTGTCGACACATGATGGTTGTGCTTCAAGTGGTATGGTGATCTTCAGTGTTTATGAAATGGTTATAGAGGTGAAAATCAAGCTTAAAGTGAAAGGATTGATGACAATTGAAGCAGAGAAGTCTGCTTTTCATATCGCTTGGGAGGCTGTTAGGTAATGGAGCGTATGGGCGATAAGATTAAGAGGTGATGATGAGTTCTCTTTCCCTACTGCAAGAGCTCTTTATGTGTCTTCCTTTATCGTTAGGATATACTAGCGCACGCAATGTTAATAGCAAGTAGTCACAGAGTAGGTAACCTTAAAACACCTTTGTGTTGTCACGCCACTGACCCACATAGCACAAAGACTCAGTGTTACACAAAAGCTGGACATAGAACCCCGCAACAGGACATTACCTCTGACTTTAGGCTACAGTTCTAATAGTTTTTAAATAACCGTGCAGAGTAAAAGAATCCTGCGGAGAAAGACTTTTCTTTTATCATCGTATAAAGAAGTCTACAACAAAATATTGTCGCTAGGTCTGGGATTAAATGACCATGCAGGACCAAGAAATCAGGCAGAGTTAAGTATTTGTTATGCAATTGAGCCCTTCTGTTTCCCATCGGCTACTCCCAGATCAAACTCACTTTCTACATCAATCCTAGATAAGGTATTCTCTCGGATGAGAGCTGAAGTTTAAGCTTTCCTCTGTGGACTTTGGGCAACACATCTTTATGGGCAAGAATAGCCATGTTGAAGATCCTGATCTCCATTAATCGAGCAATTTATGGTCTTATCAGATCGTCTAGGCTGAAGCCTTTCTTATAACCTCGAAGCACGATATCCTCTCAGACGAGAACCAGAGCTGATGCTCTATCGCTCCGAAGAGCGTTTACCATCTCGCAATCCATAAAAGTCAGAGCTAGAGCTCTCCTTTAAAAACCTCAGATGAGGCGTCCTCTCAGACGAGACCCAGGGCTTGATGCTCACCCGCTCTGAAGAGCTTCTCCATGTGGAGATTGGGTTTGGTCCTGAAACCCTCCTCAATTCTCTCAGACGAGATTCGAAGTTAATGCTTCCCTGCTCCGAAGAGCTTCTCTATCTAGAGATTAGATCTAACTCTAACAGATCAAAAGGGCTAAAACCCTCAGACGAGGTATGCTCTTAAATCAGATTCAGAGCTGATGCTTACCTGCTCCGAAGAGCTTCTCTGTCTAGAGATTGAATCTGGCGATTAAGGTGCTTAGGCACCAACCTGCTCTAATGGGAACGAACTCTGGAGAGTTTAACAACCCTAAAGGGCTGCGTTAATTAATGCCGTGCGCAATTTATATTTAAATTAAAGTATTAGCGAGAAAATAAAACAGTATGGGAGTAGATACCTGTCTGGTTAATGATTTTATTAATTTTATAACCATTTAATTCGAACTACAACTTATTATACTCTTTTCTAGTTAAGTTAATTTAACTTATTTATATCTTACTCTAAAGTTCAATACTACTTAGGCAGTTTCACTGGTTGTTAATCTTTTAATTTACCGATTAAGATGTTACCATATGGGGCACTGAGCTGGCCTCAGCCAAATCGTTAAATGTTGAAGATGGTCAGATTAGTTACTTCCCCTTAAAGGAGCCCTAAAAACGAAATAACCACAATCGCTTCGTCGCACAACAACTCTAACAACTCAGCGCCTTATTTAAGTATCGATTAGAGTAGGACTTATAGAGAGGGTGTTTTCAACGGTGTGTACTTACTCTGGTTGTGTTACTATTAGAAGACGGCAGAATGCTCGGCGATAATTGGAATGGCATTGGAAAGAACCACTTTAACGGTGACAAGGTGAAATACGTTAAGTGTATCTTACCTGGGACAGTAATGAACCCAAGAGGAGAGAACAATATGAAGAAGGAAACAGCTGTTATATACTTTGTAAAACCCAGCACACGTGAACGGCCCTTGGTAATCTATGCTACAGGCAGTGAAAACAAAAAGAGGCCCAAGAGCAATGCACACAAGGGGGATTCATTAAAGGAATACAAATTAGTTAATAATGCCTGCTGTAAACGCAATTGATTGTGGTCTTTGTGAAGTAATTAACCATTCTATGGGCATGTTGTGGCTTTTATGTGATTTAGGTTGTGGCAATCCTGTGACATAACGTTTACTCAATCCATACAAAAGAGCATTTTATTCACAATGAAATAGAGACGAAACAACAAGCCCTTCTTGTGTAACATAAGCAATTTCAGTAGTTAACTGAATGTTCAGCTTAATTGTTGGCACGGTCCTAAAACGGGATTTCTCGCGTGTCACAAGGAAACAAAGAAACCATGATGTGGCTTACCAACAAAAGAATAACAACTCTTTCCACCCACTCATTCCCTCCCTCCCCATCACATTTTTTCCTTTCCCTCCCCTTCCCTTTTTACGCTGCCTCTATTCATTTCTATTCATTCAAAAGCAATATCTTTCAGACTAAAACAAAAATGTGTCCGATCCGATCCCCCAGACGAACAAAACGGCGACGCACCAGCAGCGCCCAGGGGCGTCACCGCCGAGGAATTCCACGTCGCGCACAAAGAAATCATCGGATGTGCAATCCCACAATCCTATTACTTGCGGTGCAGTCTCAACCCGGTCAGGTTCCCCTGAGCGTGGAGCTGCGCATCACAGAAGGTGAAGTTGAGTTGGTCAGGCGCGGTAAGAGTGGAAAGAGAGAGTTTGACGGCGAAGATGAAGATGAAAGGGGAAATGTAAAGAGGAGACGTGTTGGGGAGTCGCCGTTGGTCATTGAGGGTGAGGGTGAGGGTGAGACGAGAAATGCGCTGATTCTAGAACCGCCGACGTGGAGGACTGAGGAGGCGGCGACATGGCGAAGACAGAGACGCAATCGAACGATCGATACACGAGATGAAGAAGACCAAGATCGAGACGAACATGTATACCAATGCCAAGAGCAGCGAGACGGCCGAGACAAATCGGAAGAACTTCTCATACCACAATACATCTTTGATCTCGGTGTGATCCAAGCCTTTCCAACCGAAAACGATACGCTCACCACCAAACCCATCTCAAAGCCTCCATCCCCCCATCGCCGAATCACACAATCAGCCCTCATCATCATCACATCCATCCTCTCGATCGTCTGTATCCTCCACTGCCTCGTCACAACCTGGTTCCCCTCTCCGACTCCCTGCCAAGTCGACTGGTTCACCCGCGCCGCCCACATCGAAATGGGTCTCGCGGGCCTCTCCCGAGCAATACTTTTCGGCGAATCCGATCAGCCATATCATCCTCGCGGACACGACCATGCCGCCAACAGGCCGCCCAATCCTTATAAGAACATACCCCGGTACCGGGACAAGCCCTGGGTTACAACGTCCAATGGCTCGTACGTGAGCGAGACTCTCTTTCTGCAAGATCTCGATGAGGTCTTATTCACAGCGTTGGAGAACTTGCAGGAGATTGCCAATTTTGGTCCTCGGGACTTTCTCTTCTCGAGCGGGAGTAGCACCCAGTTTCGATGGTCGACATCTGCTGGGGAGTTTATCCCGCCCCATGATGCGCTGCCGACGTTTCCTGTAAATATGACTGAGTTGGAGACACCGGGGGGGACAGTCCCAGGCATGCCACCGACAACTGGCGACCAACAACAAGCTACACCTACTGCGCGGCCAGAGTCAGTGAATCACATCTACAACGTCGATCCAGGCCTGGGTAAGCTACAACGTGATCTCGAAACCACCTTGCGATCGCTCCTTCGTCATCACTCCCATACGTACGAGCTGTTCACGGGCTTCTTCCTCAACGCCGCTGCTGATCGGTCGAGCTTTGTCGTCGCGTGGTTGGAACAGCTCGAGAGGGATCTAGCTAGAGGAGGATGCTTGAATGGCAAGTGGCAGAGTGCTCCTACGCCCGAATACGGCGCTGATATGGCGATACGCTCTGATGTGCTGGATGAGTATATCAAGTCAGATAGAGAGTGTAAGTTTACCAATCAACTTTGATCAGTAAGCAAGCTGATTATCCTAGCATTGATATCACTATCCTGCTTTCCTCAAGTGCCCGTCGATCGAAACTGGCCTCATCTCCAAAGCACGAATGTGACCAGCGCCGAGCTCCTCAAGATTCTTCACAGCAGTCTCCAAGATGTGCATCGCCGCCGCTCCTCCAACCCAGACGACCACACCCCCGAACTGGCCGATATCATCCCTTTTAGAACCCTTCTCGTCGAGCTGTGTGATCTTATGGATTTCTTCCTCGATCGCCTCGACCAAGTTGTTGCCCTTCTCGATGTCGCTGGAGATGTCAGTTGGAAACCCCATGTGAGAAAGGCAGTCAGGTTAATCCACGACGTTAGACCATTCTTCAAGGAGATTGCAGCTGTGCGGCTACGACATTTACGTGATAAAGCCACTCACGCAGCATCGGTTTTGGAGGATCTTGAAGCGCAGCAGAACCAGCTACGCTTAGAGATCAAGACAGCTGTTTCTAACAGATGGATCGGCGTAAATAACCAAGCACTCTATCTTGCGTCCCCCGAGAGTCTGATTGAAGAATGGACACGCACGAGCCTCTGGATCGAAGGGGAGCGCTTGATCGTCAGACAACTAGCAGAACAGCTCGATGCGTTTTCACAAGTGAGGTTGCGTAAAGCCAGGGCGAGGAATAATGAGGAGAGGTATATCATTTGGAGTCGCTGGGGCTCTGATGATAGACGGGAGGATCCCGTGGTGAAAGAGGCGCTTTGTTGGTGTGATGGGGTCGTTGAAGAGGGGAATTGGTGTGTGAGACGGAATGAGAGGGTTACCTGTGGGGATGTGAGAAGAAGGCATGGACACGTATGATGATGATGATGATGATGGTGAGGTATATGTTATGATGGTGCAGCTGGGACAAGCAATTGTAAGCTGCCAGCGTGTTACAATAAGGTGTTATCCCATCTCAAGCGTGTACGCTCTCACACGGTTGCTAGAGTGAATAACAACAAATGTCTGCCGACTCAACCGCCTGATTTGCTTCTTCGTCCTGTAGCAAGACCAAATACGCCATTAGTTGGGCCGATCTTCCAGGTTTCGGGCTGGTTTCTGTATAGGGCACTCCTCAAACCAAGTGCCTCTCCGCCTATGTACAACCTCTGTTCAAGAGGATTGCGGGCCCCAGTGCCACCAGAGCCTACACAGCATACTACATGCTTTCGATTCAGGGAAGCCTAGAGTTTAGACC
>JAALXI010000469.1:0-28893 GCA_012977755.1 Fusarium nurragi | reverse complement strand
ATATATTCTCTATATAATTCATAAGAAACCCTATAGATACCCTAATAGAATCTAAATACCCCTAAACTTAATACCCTATTTATAATAAAGAATAATACTATTAAAACTAATAGTAATATAGAAATATTTTAATTTATAACTAATGTTATACTCTATAGTATATACTAATGTAAACTTAAAATAAGCTAGGTTATTACTTAAAAAACCTAACTATTATACTATTTCAATATAACTATTAGTTTATACTAAAAATTCTAAATAGTAGTTTAGCCTAAACGTTTACTAACTTTTTAGTTAGAATTTAATAAGGTGGGGTTAATAAGGTAGGGAATTAATAAAGGAGGCACTATATAGTAATTAAGAAAGAGTAAAAGATTACTTAATAATTCTACAGCTATATCTTTTAGTATAATAAAGTAAATATCTATAATTAGGGCTATATATTAAACACTCTCAAAGTAAACCTAGAGATTTAGGATAAGGAAAGACTACCCCAGAGTTTTACCTCTATGGTTCGTTCCTATTAATCCCCTAACAAGGGCAGAGACAGTAGAGGGTTCGAAACCCCATTAATGTGCACGGATAAAAAGGATGTCGAATAAAGCATCTAGAGAAGAACAATCCTTAGTCAGCAACACCGGCCGGCGCATAATAATTTTAATCCTGCGCAAACACACTATTCGTCACTTCTTGAACGACCCATGTGTCGGCGTCCACGGCGCGCTTTCATCTGAATAAGCTAATGGCCACGTGCCATATATAAAGCAGCGCCTCTAACTCCGTTAATCCAGCGATTCCGCTTAGCTAGCTTCCAGGATGTCAACACCTTACGTTCCTCCCGACGACGGAACGGCCACTCAACACGACGGTACAGGCTCCTTGGCCATAAAAAATGCGATACTTCGTCGCTTGCTGACCCGTATCGCCCTCAAGACTACCTTGCGCTTGTACGAACACAATGGGCCTTGTATTCCCATTTCCAAACACCTCATCGTTAAGACGGGGCCATTTGTCCATCTCACTGAAGCAGCAACTATGAGTTTCGTCGCCGCCAATACTTCCATCCCTATCCCGGTTGTCCACTGCTCCTTCATCCACAAGAATCGAGCCTTTATCGTTACGGAGCGCATTCAAGGAACTTCCCTCGCAGAAGCCTGGTCAACATTGTCCGATGCCGACCTGGACAACATTTTCGCGCAGCTTCGGCAAATGTTCCAGGAACTGAGGGCTCTTCCGTCACCTCCTGGCACAGGAGTAGAAAGCTGTCGAGGCTGTTCTTTGCGCGATTCCCGCATACCACGGTCAAGACCCAGATTCGGGCCGTTCAAGTGTGTCCAAGATTTCCATCGATGGTTACGTGGAGATCTCAGGCCAGAAGAACAGCTGGACCACACATGTGATCAAGAATGGAAGGAAATAAAAGAAATGGTGAGTAAACAGGACGGCCCGTGGCCACCGCCGGTGTTTACTCATGACGATCTAAATCCCTTCAACATTTTGGTTCGCGATGGTTATGTTGTTGGTATCATTGATTGGGAGTTTGCGGGTTGGTACCCTTGTTACTGGGAATACACTTCTGCATGGTGTGGGAACCATACCCGCCAAGCATGGCAAGGTTTTATTGCGCAGTTTCTTGATACCTACCCTGCCGAGCTTGAAATGGAGAAGACACGCCAAAGATGGTGGGGAGATGTCTGAAGACTTGCCAAATACAGTTCTAATGCCCCGTCCGAAATACAATCCTACCAGATGCACGAACGAAACAGAAACAAATGTCAACCAGAAACGGATCCTTCTAGCTAAGGTACCACCTCCTTCCCTTGGAGCATATCATATGTCGGCTTCGGCAACGCCATGTCCGCAGCATTGAGATATCTTCCAGCTGCGGTTTTACTCGCGACATATTCGCGAGCAACCCCCTCGATCTTTTTCCAATCCAGTTCCGCGGTCCCAGTAGCCATGCCGTCTTGAGCTATCCGGGAGAAAGCTTGGGCGACCCATGTTCGGCAGCGCCAGTTAGGGTCGTTTTGGACAACGGGTGTGTTCCGAATAAGTTCGACCAGCCGGTCTTCGTCTTCGATCTTGGCAATGGCAATACGAACGAGGAGATTGTTGGTATTCCGCACATTGGACAGAGGTATCTCCTCATATATCCAGCTGCGAATACGGTGATTCTTGACATGGTAGCGCATGCCAGGGATTTCGGCACCTTTTTCGCTCTTCGGCCCGATAAGAAAACCCCAATGATACCTATAGCTAGAATTAAACTTGAGCTGAGTAAAGTGTAGCTGTAGTAATTACCTTCGCTCTTCGTCGTTGATGACTCCACTGGGGTACAAGGCAATATACAATCGGTTTTTATTGCCACCCCATGTAAAGTGGGCCGAAGCAAATCAATTCTACCTCACCGTCGCTGGCTGCGCTCAAGCTGGTACTGGTGCCATTCAGAGCTGTCTGCCAACCAACCATTAGCCGCTCAGTCATTGAGGGGTAAGGTGAAGAACCGTGTCTAAACCAAGTCGGCGATTTCATCATTTGGCTGGATGACTTGCCACAACCGATCGCATGTTATGGTCAGTGGTCTCCGAGCGGTGCTATTAGGTATAGCGCGTTGTGGGCGCGTTGGGAGGGTGTGGCACGCGTGGGGAGCTAAGATTTGTCCAGACTAGTGGGCTGGACTCGTCAGAATACCAATCAGCATGAGTGTTCGGCATTCTAACGGTGGGCTAACAAGATAACTAGTTGAAGTCTAAGAATAGCTATAATAGGGCTAGTCTATTGATCTCGATAACGAAGGTATTATGATAATTGTATCCACTACCAGGAGCTAGTTGTTTGTGGACGCTGCTTCGTCCAAGCGGATGCTTGGTGTTTAATCTGGCGTATGCGCTTGAAAACAGTCACTTTACGCTCTCTGTTCTGGGATGGCTTGAACTCCGGACTCCTAGCGGTTATAGTGGTGGATACAATTATCGTGACCCCCTGTGTTGAGATCTGCAGGCTACCACTATTATAGCTATTCTTAGTTTTACTAGTAACCTAAATATACCTTAAATATAGTATATTAACTTTAACACAGTTCAGCGAAGAAGCATCTAACACTCTTGTTGCCTAAGGAAAGTATTTATAGGACCACGAAAGTAGACGGTGCTTAGGAAGCCATTAAAAGCTGTAAGCTAGAGCTGTCTCAAGCAGCCACAACAGCATGCCGCGGGAGCGTAAGATATGTTGTTTCTAACCCCTTGACTACTGTGCCATCTTTATTAGCACTGCGAACCAGCTTTGCCGGGAAATCTCCCTTTAACTTCCCTAAACTGGGAGCTGGAGTTATAGGAGCGGTTGAAGTGGCTGAGAGAGACTGTGCCCATCCGAAAATCCTCTCGACCGTTGCTAGTAACCCGTCTGTCGGATCATTCACCAGAGCCTTTTTGTGACTAGAATATTGCATCCAATCAGTCCCCAAGTCATCCCATAGCTGCTGATTTGTCTCGCTCTTCTCTACTGAGGTAAGCTCTGCTGGAGTGTATTTCACTTGGGTTGGTGCCATGACAACCCCCGATTTGGCATTTAGATCCGGGCTTACAGCGACGAAATCTAGTCCACCCGGTATTGCACTGTCTGGTACTGCCTTGAAGATTGCATCGTATCCAGGAACAAACCAATTAGTGCCAGGCATAGTAGGTATAAATCTGAGGTCCACAACACCCATTTTGGCTGCATCACTTGCGCTAAAGGTGGGTATAGTGCTGAGGGCAAGCTGAGGGGCTGGTGAACTCAGCAGCAAGCCCATAGGTAGTGGTACTGTGGCTCCTTCGTGGGATAATAGTGATGACGCATTACTCAGAGAAGGGTCCGTGTCTCTGGAATATTTGCCCCAAGTTCCAGTTGGTACAGATTTGATATCGAACAACGCACCTGTCCAGCCACCAATTACCTTTGAACTGGCGGTCTCCAAAATAACAACGGACAATTCAGAGACTATATCTGTCGTAACTTGCATCGGACGTGAAAATATGTTCGTTTTGGTGGGATGAGAATCGCCATTCAGCACAGGCACCTCTGCTCCAGCCCCATCTTCTGCTGGTATCAAGGCCGGAGCCACCGAGGCATAACTGAGCGCGAAGTCTGTTTGGATACGGAATTTGAAGGTACCACCTTTGACGAACCACTTTGTACCTTGACCAGCGTTGCTATCGGGTACCGCATTGCTGTTTGTAGTGGATCCTGCTTTGTCTCGCGCAATATTGCTAGAAATGACGGGAATAGGGCTTGGTTTCGGCTCAAGCTTGGGTGGGTTTGGATAACTGCCATCCTCAAGAGCAAACTTTATGGCAGCTGATTCAGCTACCACTGGGGCTGGTTTTGGACGGGGTACTGTGCCTGTGCCACTGGGTGCAGGAACCATAGTTCCCTCCAAGTCCGAACGAGGGTCATAGGAAACAACAGATTGAACGCGCTCCGGGTCAATGGCGTTTTTGGAAGGGACTTCGGGGCCGGGTTGATGCACCATTTGCCAGAATTCCAGAAGTGAGAGGGGATTCTTTGCATTGGGACTGGCTCCAAAGTCGATAGTGAATCCAAAAGCCCAAAAGTCGACACTGGTCAAAGTTAGTCGAATGCTTCCTCATTTCAGTGAAACAAAACGATAAAGGTGACATACTGTGCTGTTCCACCAAACTCTGGTCCCTGAACAACAAGGACGGCACCTATACTGGCGCTAATGTGGATATGAATAAATAAGATGTCAATATTGAACGACACGCCGACTGATACACTGAACTCTGCCACATAGTGAAGAGGATGGAAATTAATCAAGCAGTCGAACTGAGCATCTAGCCAAGCCTGTAGAGGTCCAATATCAAGACTGACGTGTATCAAAGCACCTCCCATAACGACTTTGGGCGTGACGGCGAAATAACAGTTTCCGACAACGGATAAACAGCTGCCAACTGTGAAGCATATTCCGAGACGCTGTGGCACGGGATACCAGTCTGGAACTTGATATTGAGGGTGGTAACCTCCAACTGAGAACACCCAATCTCCAGCATGTGGATTAGACTGTAGCAAGGTTAGTCCATTGTTCATATTTCTTGCGTTGGACATTTCACATACTCCAAACCAGTATACCAGGGCAAACCCTCCCGTAAGCTGGCATTGGGGAACAAGTAGGAAGGATGTTGGTGCCAAAGCTGCTTCGACGCGAAAATACCCTTGGTTCATGTTGAATTCGACCACCATCGCTAGCTCAACATAGACGAGACAGGAATCCCTGCTTGGTGCATCTGGTGGCATCATAGCAACAGCATCGCCGTAAATAGAGAGATCAAAACCACCAGCCTTGACCTCTAGCATCGCCACGGCGGTGACAGTGAGGCAATTAAAAACCGAGGCTGATAGTCCCGCTGCAAGCCAATATTCGTCTTCTTTTGGCATCACCCAAGGAGGACCAGTTTGGGTCATGGTCTGTACGATGAGAAAAGGATCACTACCAGCACTAGCTGTGACTGTGTCGTCGATAAAGGGGAAGCTTGTTAACTGGTCGATTGTTGGTGGAGTGACGAAGGAATTGTAGCCAAAGCCCATTCTTACTCCAGAGATCTCGCCGAACTCAAGAGTAATAAGTGCTGTAGCCGTCAGCTTTATTCCCGAGACTTGGGGTACTGATAGAGAAGAGAAGGAAACTCACGTCCGTTAAGTTTGGCGTAAAGAAAAATGGACTTGAATCCGTCAAGAACAGCATATTCCCCGACGCCGATGAAGTTGTATGGTGGAAACGAGATTCCTATTGCTCCGAGATATGTATCCTGAGTCTTTGTGACGATATGTTCAAACCCACCAGCTATTAGCAGAGGGGGTTGATTGAATGAAGCTACCATGCCGGAGATGACTGGTGACATCCTGCCTACGAGACTTGCAAGATTGTCAAGTGTAATGCCACCGTCTAGTGGGACTGCAAACCCGAAACCTATGAGTTCAAGCATAATGGGGCCCATGGCAAAGGTAGCATCCAGGGTAATGGATATTTGTGGGGTATCTCCTTGTTCTTGGTATTGCAACGAAATGGCACTGATTGTGAGAGGGCCGAGGTTGACTGTTAACTCGCCCTTTGAAGGGGGACTTGCTGGTACCGTTGTTTCGCCACCAGAATCAGCAATCTCAGCTGTCATGGCTACTGCTGGTGGATTTGGGGTTTTGGGTGGAGGTACAGTTGGGCTTGCTGTTGCAAAGACATGGTCAAGGACTGCTGTCTGATTCTGTATCAAGATGAAATGATGTCCTGGAACTATCACAACACTATCGGTTGTCGAGGCCTTGGCGCTGCCTGACTGGTCCACGCTAGCAGCGAAGTAAAGAGGGTTATCGACAGGCAAAACCTGATGATTCAAGGCAGAGACCTCGGACTTGAGAAGACCACCGGAATCGCTCACCCATAGGTACTCCAGAAAGTCGAACGGTTGTATCAAGTCCCCAATCAGTGGAATCCCTGACAGTTTTGGAAGGTTTCCAATAGCAACACGAACAAGCCTCTTGGTCTTGTTAGGGTCTTTGTCTCCTATCTGAGCAAAGGTAAAGCTGACATGCTCAATCTCTACTTGAAAAGCAAAAGCGACCTGATCTGTCCCATGCTTGGCGACCTTCATTGTAACAGGGCTGTGACCCCCTTCAGCAGAAGGGATCTCAATTCCAGACACGAATGTTGGAAGCGAGTCCGCCGCACCAGGTACAATGGAGTCAACTACAGCACCCAAAGTAGCAGTCTGTCCATTGGGAGCAGATGCCCCTAGGTCACACTCAAATGTCCAGTCTGTCTGAACCTTCTCCCCAGGAGGAGTATCTGGACCTCCTAATGGCTGCACAGTAAGGACAGGTGCAGGAGCATCCGCTGGTAGAAAAGTGCCTTTTGACCCTGGCGGAGTTGCCTGGGCAGCCGTCTCACCAATGACGTTTGAGCTGACATACTGATAGAAAAGTCGTAATTGTAGCAGCCCTACCTGGATGGTTCCGACAAAGGCGAAACTTGTAGCCGCGCCCCCATCTGCGTATGTATAGACAAGTTGAACCTCAGGAATATGTAGTTTCCCTAGAACAGAAAGGAGCGATTCGTTGTAATTGTGGTCAAACCATCCGAATAGCATGGCGCCGTTGATATTCTGCGCCAGTCCAGAAAGTAGCCAGTTTTTATTCTGATATGAAAAGTTGAGGCCGATCATACCCAAATCATTCTGATCCAGTGGACTTGTCAACAGAAAGTCGGTAGTTAGTGTACACGAGAATGACCCTGATCCAACAGACAGTCTCACGTCAAGTTCTTCCCAGATGAAAGGAGCTGGGACCTGTGGACCAGCAGTGGTGGGAACAGGAGGTGGTGCAATCAACTTCGCTGCCAAACTTAGTATCTTTGACGTTGTCTGGTATGATATGCTGGCTGCGGTTATAACAGTTGGAAGGGAGTTGGGAAGTGTTGACATCTCCGAAGAAAGATCTCGTATCTTGTAAAAGCGCCTTGTGACAGTGCCAGCCGGGGCCATGATAGCTTGACCGGCGCTGAAGCCAGGCTGCAGATATTGGTCGGGTGTTGTGTAAAACCCATCGAGGATAAGGCCACCAGTAAATGTGGCAGTGGAAGAATCGTATAGGAGTGAAATGTTGAACGCTCCCCACTCCAGGGAGAACAATACTGACCAGTAGGTGCCAACTGCGGCGTCCACTGTTGCAGATACCCTTAGGAGATGCAAGTTCGAGATAATCTGACCTAGAACTGGCGTTACCGAACTCTCAGATAGCCCGGTAAGTGTAAAGAAGTTGGCTGGAGAAGAAGAGTCTGGGTTCTGAAGAATTGATAAGTCTATACCGCCACCGTCAAGAGTAACCCAGAAGAGAAATGGGCCAGCGACGAATTGTATGCCGAGGGAATAATAGCTATTTACATGCATCAAAGCCGCCGTAGTGACTGGTGGGTCTGTGTCTTCATTGACATTGGAAACAGCGTACCCAAGGGACGTCTTTTGGATGACGATCTTCAAAGAGCTAAACAGAGTCGAGAGGTCGATACCGAGATGAGAGTAAATCGTCTTTGAAACGTTTTGTAAAGCAGCAGCAGCGTCTCCAGAAGGGACAAAAGTGAGAGCCACATCAGCCCGCATGGTTTGACCTGGCGTAATCCAAAATGCGTTACGTTCTGCAGTCATATCTACCTGAAGTTGCAGAGCTGGTCCCAGGGCCTTGACTATATTTTGCATCAAGGTACCTGAAGACGGGGTTGGGGGATTGCCATCTTGATCTGCATATGATCCATTGTCAAATGGTATATTACCGCTGCTGTTCTCAACTCTGAATTTCTGGAGAACATCTGCAAGCCCGGGTGTTGAGGTCGTTCCAGATACTGTTGCGTTCGAAGGAAGCCCTATGATAACGCTGTTGTCAATGTTGTAATCGGCAGTGTGAAACTCGGAGTTATTTGCCGAGCTGTCAAATTTGAGGCTCCAAAGTGCATCCTGTGTAAAAGTGCAGGCCAATGCTGGATCACCTCCTGTTGGGTTTGCTGTTAGGTCTAATTGGCATCCGACTTGGGGGTCTTGAAGAAAGTCTCTCCATTTCGGAAGAACGTTGGCCTTGGAGTCGTCCAAGATTAGAGTTACGACTTCGCTCATGATGAGGAGTAAGCTTGGATTCAACGTCCTCAGAAGCCAGTGTCGGTAATGAACAATGTCAATGTCTAGGATAATTAGAAGATCACGACGCGCGGTGTCGAGCAAGCTAGGCCTAGCATTGTTTGGTCGACAAGGTTGCAACGGCAAAGACTAGAAGCCGTCATTGCCGTGTTGATGATCTAGACCTCGTCATGCTGACAGGTATGCTGACTGGCTTGCAAGAGCTGAAAAGGTGATATTGTGTGCAATGCCGGTTCTAGTGCTTTAGTTTACTTGTTTCTCGCATTTGAAGGGCTAGATAAGAGAGACACTGGAAAGTACCTAAGATACAGAGCTACATGGCCAGAAGTTGCAACAATTTGATTTGCTGGAAGAGTTCCGAAACACTACGGGATAAGCAGGCCGGGCAACCCCGCTTCAGCCCCTTCACATTAGCGCAAGCATGTAATCAATAGTCCGTTTTCATCCTTGGAAAGTGTGGATTTGCCATGTCCGAAGCCTATTCCGGTAACGCCTCGTTTTACAGTTACACCTTCACTTTCTAGCATGAGGTGGAATATTATACGATAGAACTGGTACTAGACTTATATATTTTTATAGAGGAATTACTCAATTAATGCCTATATTTGCTATATTATTCTTTATTTGGGACATTGTCACCAGCCCAACTTTGTGCAACACCAGCTCTCGCTGCTATGTTGTGGATCTGACCGATATTGACAAGCGACCTGATCAAGAACTTGTGCCTTGTCCAATCTTGCACATTACTGTTAATTCATTCATTGATTATCACGATGTCCAGTCCACGATTGCTTACGCAAGGGGCTATGGCCCAGGCTATACAGCAGGCTCGAGATCCCAACACCGGAGACCCAGCCAGGCCACTCCTTGGAAAAGGGGAGATGCGTCTTTACAGCTTTTACAAGCCAAGTCTCCAGGCAAAGGACTACACGATCAACGCAACCCAGACCATCACTTCCGGCACCCAAAAGCTTACCCTATATAACACAAAACCGGATGTCAGCGCTTTGGGCATGGCTGGCCAGCGATTCGAGGTGATAGTGCCGCGATTTAGTCTGGACACAAAGTTGATCAATACCTATTATCCTCCTGACGGCCATCAAGACGAGGCTCGCATTTTGCCTCACATTGTCTTGAATGATCCTCACTATCCTTGGGAAATAGCGCCAGGGGTGACGGCAAACATGACTGACGGAATTGACTTTGGCCCTGTAATTGGAAGTGACGGCAAAACTGAAACAGTGGCCCGTTCGATGGTCCCCTGGGTGGCTCTCCTGGTCTTTGACCCAGAGGATCTACGGCTTGAAAATATCGGAGAAGCCAAAGCTTTAGGCCTTCCAGGGTTTGCGTCTGATGCTGATCTAAAAAAGCAAAGCCCCAATGGCAGTTTCAACATGGCAGTTGCTGATTACTTCTCCAACATCACAGCAACATCAAGGATCAATTATGCAGCTGGCTATAAAGACCCAACCACTGGTAATCTGCCAAGCCCCCTGCCCCAGGAATACGATGAGATATTACGCACGCTAGACACAACAAACGTCATCTTTCCCCAGAAGTCTCTCGTGAAAAAGTTGTTCACAGACTCGACGAGAGCTGATACCGTCAGCAATAAGTATGGCATAGAACAGTACAAGTATATGTCTCATGTCCGAGAAATCAATACCGAAGGTTGTCCAGATGCTGGGGTTCAAGAACAAGGAATATTCTCTGTTGTTATTGCTTCCAGAACAGGGGCGCTGCGAGACAAAGTGTTGTTAAATAATATCTGGACTGAGCTTCCTACCAATATCTCACAGCCGCGCACTCAAGTCTGCCATCTAGTATCGATTGAGCATCTAGACTCTACGATTGATACATGGACAGCAGATCAGCCAAGCCAGCGTGTTGGCATGATATCCCTTTTCTCTTGGATTTACACAGCACTGCCCCCGAATCCTGTCAACTTTGTAACGACAGTACGAAACTTGACTGAGAACCAGCAGATGCTCAGAGTGGATGACAAGGTACTCGCTAGTCTGGATTTCGCCAATAAGCAAAATGTTGCGTCAGAGGGTAACAGCAGCATCAAATCTCAAGTTTCTACTGTTCTAGCTGATCGGCTTCGAATGGGATACACAATCTCACGCTGGAGAACGCAAACAGGCGAAGAAACAAGTGCCTTCACCCGAGGACCGCTTGTGCCACTACCAACCACAGCAGTCCCTGCGCCAAAGACGATTCAAGACTGCTCCTTCACATCTCAGGATTATCAGATACTGGATTCCACGACCGGGATGATGGACCTTTCGTGTTCATCTGCCTGGCAATTGGGTAAACTACTGGCTATATCCGACACGACCTTTAGCTCTGCCTTGATGCGATTTCGATCACTTGTTCGGAATGCATCAGTGAACTCGACAATGATGCAGGCCAATAACATGACAGCTGCAGCTGATGTTATTGCAAGTGTTAAATCAACAATCAACGATCTGAAAACTCTATCTACTGCACGCCATGATATCCAAGGCAGTCCTCAAAGGGTCCGACCACCAAGCACTCGCGAGGCAGTAACCAGTGTCAATAAAGCCGAGGTGGCTTCAATCTTTCGACCCGACATTGAGAAATCTGTAAGCTCCAACGCAGCTGCGGGACAAGACTCAAGTGGCACCCCAATACCCTACAATGGGTTCAATCCCCAAGGCCCTAACAATAGTGACTGGGTTATAATCCATGATTGGTTAGCAGATAAGCTCTCACTTGGGGGTATCCCGTCTCAGTATTTACTACCGGAGCCTTCTTTCCTGCCGCCAGAGTCGCTTCGCTTCTTCTATATCGATGATTTCTGGTTGGATTGCCTTCTTGACGGCGCTCTATCAGTGGCCAATCACCTGGACGCTGATGATGATGTGGTTCGCAGGCAGATCAAGACGCAGTTCAACACGTACCTTTCGACCCCTGTTCCTGATGCTGGGTATAAGCCTCAGATTCCTTGTTATGGGTTTTTCATCAGATCCAAGGTCATCAAGGCTATGCCAGACATGAAGATCTCTGTCTCTTGGAAGAACCCAGATACAAGGTATCCAGTCTGTAGATGGACCAAGTGGGATGATCAAACTCTCATGTGTCTTCTGGATCGTCAACCGCAAGAGCTGGATCACATCGAGCTATCTCAACCGCAGCACCAACAGAGATTTGCCCTAGGTGAGGCTATTGACGCCACCGGAACGGGGAACATCACCTTCATGCTCCGGACGCTGTTCACGGTTGCCCCAGGCATCTCTCCTGATGGGAGTCAAGTTCCTGATGATATGTCCCGAGGTTGGCTAGACTGGGACTCAAGAGCCATCAAGATGAGACAGCTTGCAGTGGATGTCAACCAGCAGCTCAATAAAGCTGCTCCAGGAAAGTATGTGGACCCGACACCCAACTCGTGTGAGACTGGGTTGGAGCTCAATGATCCGAGGTACTATTTCACCATAGTACCGCCACCAGGCGTTGATTCCACTCCTATCCCGAGGAACCGTCAGCTCTTTGTTCGCAATCCATCCACAATTCCATCACCACCACAGCCTCCTACTCCTCCTCCGAGCAACCCATCCAAGCCAGGGGAACCGAGCGGGTTGGATCTCCCACCAACAGTTCCACCTCCGGGAAACACACAAAAGCCTTTTACAACGCTGTTGTCAGTCCCAGAAGTCACGTCACCAGCTCACCAGCGGCCTCATACAGCAAGTCCCGCTATAACACCGCAGCCTGCCAACAGACCCTTTGTCACGCAACTCGCTAGCTCTTCTGTTAGATCTACTTCATCGCCACAGTCCCGGTACGATATGAAGATTTATGTTGACTACCGCGATCCACCTACACGATTTCCCGGCCCATTCGAAAAGTACAGTGCTACCGACTATATTCCCACCAAGAATGAATATTACTTTGATCTCATCTTCAGCATCCGTAAAAAGCCTACTGCCATCGAATCCGACTATAAACTTCTCAAGGTGGTTGTCGATATCCCTGTTGATTCTGTTCCACCAGCAACAAATAAAGAGGCATTGTTGACACCAAACTACGATGGGCCTGGTGTGCGCATGCTCAACAATCAACGCTTCATACCTTTTCTCTTTACTGATGAGAAGCTGCCCATGCTGCATGCTGAGGTCGTGCCGCGCTCCTCTTCACTTGACGACGCATTAGAGCTCAACGACTTCAGCTCGTCACAACTATCATTTAGACTTGCTGAGGCCAATATATCGCCAGTCAATTTCATGTCAAGAGTCGTGATTGATGGGCAGGTGCAGACGAAGCAGGTAGGAAAGGTAATTATTACATGGACCGAATGGTATAGCACGCCAGCAAGTCCAGCAGGAGAGCCAGTTATAAATCACTACACACTACTGAAGCAGAGTGTGGCCGACGATTTAGAGTAAAAGAGGCATTGCTCTCATCCAAGTCTGTATACTAGTTAAAAACTCAGACTGCTGTGCAGCATCAAACCTTATTTATATTATCTCGTGCTTATTTGCCCCCTGTGTTGTCCAACCTTCCCATCAATTGCAAGTACCCCTCCAAGAGTGTGTATGGTGCCGGTTTAAACTTCACCTGACCGACGTCTATATTGACCCCCATAGTTGCATACGTAGCCGGTAGCTCAGTCCCGTCATCAGCATACCCATCCTGAGCATAAGGCTGCAGCCATGTCCATGTGCCTTTGCTTCCCGACACAGGTAAGCCAACTGCATTTTTTGGTGTTTTGTTTGGGTTGCTCGCGTTTGCCTCTGAATATGTGAGGGGGACATCAGACGTGACGAGGGAGGGGCCAAGGTGGAAAAAGGTATGCATCTTGTCCATAGCCACCTTGACTGCCCAGTCTGGTAGTGTTAGTGACTTGGTAGGTAGAATCGGTGAGTATCCGTGAATAGGCGTGTACGGATCTACCAAGAGCGAGGTGACGAGGTATTTTCTGTTCTTGGCCTCGACCATGTTGGCCGTCTTCTCCGGTTCGGGATGCAGGTAGTATGGGTTCAGAACCGGGTAGTTCCCTGGAGCAATACCTTGGATTCCCTTTTGTGAGCTCCCTTCTGGTGGGAAGTACGTGAACAGCGTATCCCATTCCGTCACCGGCTGTGGATCGGATGTATCAGACTGTGGTGCAGCCGCGTTGGATGACAGGAAGTAACCGACGACGCCGTCGAAATTGCGAGCCGCATCGCCAATCTTCAGCTTGAAGCCATATCTCTCAAGCTCGCCTTTCCAGGTATCGGGTCTGCTGGCGATGGAGCCAAACTGAGGCTCTAGCGGTGGCTGTGCTAGCTCTATGCTCCAACCAGCATTCACAAGGGCTAGCGGTTTGCCAACGATGGCATTGGCGTAGGCGGAGTAGCTAGACGGCGGAAAGGGCATGTTTTCAATAGCTCCGTTGATCATATCAAAAAACGCTTGCAGGTATGTGCCATCTGTGTCGACCTCTGGCGAGAGCTGGTCAAGCAGCTTACTAAGCTGGTACGTCCCTGCGTCACTCGGAACAAGACTACCCTTTGGTGCTGGGTAGGGCAGCCATTTGGCTGAAACATTGGTGCCATTGACTCCGCCCTTGCGGATCTCGCGGTAAAAGGTGCCGTCGCCAAGGAAGAATTGCAAGCCGTTATCGGCATAGTTGACCACAAGCCAGCCCCAGATTGGATTCTCAAAGTCTGTAGCTTCTCTCCAAGCAGAATATTCCTTTGGCGTGATTGTGTCTTGGGTCAGGAAAACGCCGTTGATTCTTGCGTCCTGATTGATGGCTGGGGCCAGTTGAATGAACTGAGACACTGGCCACGAGCCTTCAACAACTGGCTCTGGAGTTGGAAACAGTGTATTCAAAACCTTCTTCTTTCCCCCGCTTCCATCGTCAACTTCGATAATGTCTGGTGCCAAGTAATCGCTCAAGCTTGGGTAAATCTTGGCATCTGGCGGCTTTGGTTGGTTGACGAGCCGTCGATTGAGATCAGGCATGGTGATTGCTTGTCCAAACTTGTCGACGATGTTGAGTTTTGTGAGCACCATCTGTCCATGCGTGACAGGTTTGAACGGGTTGTTTGGGTAATCATTCAGTGCAAATGCCATAAGTGAACCATATGGGGTCAAAGCGCTTTGGTCTTCTACCAGAGCCAAAGTTGGGACGTCTATCCCAATTTCAGTTGCATCTGCCGCAGTCAAGGGCATCACGTCCTGACCTTGTACCCGTACATTTGGCTTCACATGTGCTCCTTGAACCCTGGTGACCAGATGGTTTGTCAAGCCAGACAACGGTGCCGACAGGAATTTAATCTTGCGGATTTGCTGCTGCAAAACAGTAGCGTCGATATCTGGAGGGAGTACATTGGATTTGTTCTGAAGCACTTGAGCGACCATGGTTTCTAGGTTCAGCGTTGGCTGTGGCAAGACCATGACCCTTCCATTGAGAGAACGGAAATCTGCCTGACTTGCCGTATCTGCTGTCAACAAGGTTTGCCCTGGGATGTAGCGAACCTGGGGGATAGGATGTCCAACGGGACTCGGACGAAGTGCGACATCCCATAGGTCTTTGTCGATGTGATAATAGATCCCTTCCCATTCAATAAACAAGGGAGCAAAGGGATTGCGGTTACCCCAAGACTGAAAGCCCGTAATCTTTGGAGCACTGGTTTTACCATTGGTGGTTCCCATGTTGGTGCTTGCCATGCATTCAGCTAGTAGTTTCGCGGCCGTAACATGAAGCCCGTTATCTTTAGGAATAGGGTTTGATAGTGTTCCAAAGATCGTATTTGCCGTCGAGGTATCATTCAACAGCTCCTCATCTAGTAGGACCTGCAGGGTATCCAACATATCTACCGGCCAGCCAGAGTCCAAACCCACAATGGAGAGCGTAGGATCGGACCGCAATCGATAAGGATCTCTTGCAAACAATTTACAATCGACCTTCTTTTGTAGATCGGATATATCTTCATTCAGTGACCTGATGAAACCCTTAAGGCCCGTGAAAACGGTTCCATCGGAGTTTTTGGCGCCATTGATACTGTCCTTTATTGGTTGTACTGCGTCTGTATAAGCTTTCAACACTGCGGACCGCCCTACAGTGGGAATAAACTGGCTCTTGTATTTGAACCATTCAGCAAAAAGCGACCATTGAAGCCATGACAGCTTCCGAGTCGCTATATCCAGTACCAGCTGCTTTTGGTTAAGCTGTTCCAGTATGATCTGTTCCTCTTCTGATGGAATATTTGGCTCTTGTTACGATTAGACAACGTTTCTTACATCAGATGAGACACGTAACTTACGGCCAGAATTGGTTAAAGGCTGTTTCGGGCCTTGGCTTTGGGCACCTTTGGAGTAACTCCAACGAGAGCCGCCATCAGTCTTTGAGAAATTCTGCTGGGCAATCATGTCTTGGGCCTGGATACGAGAATCATACTGGTCACCGGCTGCGTAAAGGAGTTGAGAAAGCTCCGCTACTTGATGGGCCAGAGAGCCACCTCCTGGGCCAAAGGGGCTGGCTTGATCCGAGTCGTGTTGATGGGCATCGAGAAAGGTCAAAATGCTGTCGAGCGCAGTCGTTCCGATTGACAAGGGCTCGATCTTGGTTTTCGCCTCTGGCTTGAACAGGTTTGCACCGTCCTCTGCGATACTTTGAACAGGTGGATTATTGAAGTCGTAGCTTATGTCGTAAATAGCGCCATGCACAAGGCATCTTGTTTGATCTTGCAGGCTTTTGAATTTGCCGCCATCTCCTGCTTCATTGGGACTGAGTTGCATCATGAGGTCGGAGAGTCGGGTACTCAGGTTAGAGGTACTTAAAGGATCGAGCTTGGTGTTGAACGGATCATCACTAGGGTCGCTGTGCCATCCAATGACAAAATAATCACAGGTAGCATTACTCAAGTAACTGAAGTTGTTGTCTCTCGGATTTGAGTCATTGGTGTTCCGTGGATAAGAAAAGTTGTCAATGATAGAGAGCACGTTGGTATTGTGAAGAGCGTTGTCAGCAAAGTATGGATTTGAAGAACTCATGACCGTCAGGCCACCCGGGAGATAGTTCCTTGGAGCGGCACCAGGCCAGCTCTGAAGATCAAATTTCTGGCCCAAGAAAACTTCTGTTTGCTCGTTCAGCACATCTGGGTTGGACACCGGGTCACTAGTTTTAGGAGCATCGGGATCCGCTCCGTCGTAAGAGACAAAGGGCGACACGTCGCTCTCCAAGTCCACGTCTGCGGGTATCTCCTTGATCTTGCGAACCACATCGCTCTCAACGACCCAGCTTTGGAAGCGATTGACCCCAGGAGGAGGTTTAGTTGGTGTCTTTAGGTGCCTAGTGATTAACCACCGATTAGGAATCTTACGGAACGTGGGCTGAGCTGGGTCCGCAGTCGTTCCAGCTGTGGAACTACCTGGTGTTCGTCCAGTAGCGGCAGCAGTGCGATAGCATCGAGGCAGAGACCATTGCAAATGTACACCCATTCGATGCAGGAGCAGATTGTTGGGAGGTGAAGATCCAATATCAGCAGTCCGGGAATTTCGCGTGGCTGGTTGAGTATTATGAAAGTCCACCTGATCGAGGATATCATGTTGTAAAAGATGGCTATTGAGACGCAAAGCAGTGTAGTTTGGCTGAGTGTATGGGCCAATCTTTGATTGACGTGACATATCGCAGAGTTTTGGAGACAAGACGAAGGCATCTAAATGCATAGGAATGCAAACATTTTGCATAGGAGAAGCCATCGTGAAAGTCTGTGGCTAGTAGAAAAACACACAGAAGAAGAATTATGCTGATTGATCTGAGCTTGCCAGTCTGTTTAGAAACATCTCTATCACGATACCATGATCTTCTCTAGTCAGCGGCTACTTGGCGAGATGGGACCATCCGAAGTGAGGAGTTGTATGGTATAGCCAAAGCGTCGATCCTTGTTTCCGGACACCATCCCTTTAGTGCCGGATACCCGACGCCCACTACGGCAGATATACGTAGTGGCCAAATGGCTACATTCCAGACCGGTCCCGACTATACTGTATTTGTCACTAGCTAGGATTTCAGGCGCGCCACTTCGGACCATCTCCGTTTACATCTTTGTACCAAGCTAGTCGAGTGACTTTCTTGTACTTGGTATTGAGACGCAGTAGCTCACAGATGAATCTTTCCCGACAGAGACAGCCCAAACAGCCTCCGGAACTCCTTTCTTTGCTCTGTGCTGTGTTACCCAGTTAACTACGCCAATACAGCATTAATAAACACCAACATTGTCGATAATTATTGAACCATCCCGCCGCAAAGCAATGTCCCGCACAAAACACTTCGTACCCCCTCTAGTAGGGCTGGTCTTTGCGATTCTCGCCTTTGTTTTCTCAGTATTGACCATCACCTCGCGAGAATGGGCCATCCGCAACAACTACGATCCGGATCTCTCCCCACAAGCCTGGGACAAGCCCATCTACACACTCTACCGTTCTCCCTTCATCATATGTACAGAAAAAGAGGTCAATAGCACCGATTCTAACGCAACAATCCACCGCATACATTGCGACCACTTTAAACCCTCTGGATATGACAAGACCAGCTGTGAGCTTTGGAACGCGACGGGCTCGGATTCAGCCGAGAATATTGGAGATCAACGCTTGTGCCAGCAAATCCACCTCGCGGGTAACTATGCCATCGCCAGCACTGTATTCATTGGGGTCGGGTTCCTCGCAACCACGGCGTTGGTATCGTTAAGCTTGTTGCGATCTATCTCAACTCATCGGCACAAGCATGAGTCGGGTGACAGAAGCAACAATAACAGAGCCATGCCGACCCTCGCCTTTGTCACACTGGCTTTTTTATTTGTTGGCTTTGCAACAGCTCTCATATCGCAATTCTATGCCATCATGGGCTTCATAGTCTCGCTCCCCAACCAGTCTGATTTTGCCTCCAGCCAGGGCTCGGGGGGCAGCGATGAGAGTGACGTGAACGGCGCCCACGGTCCTTGGCACCAAGGAAAAGCGCTGAGCGTCTACGCTACGCTCGCCTGGGGCTTCACCATTGCCACGGGGACTATGGTGAGCTTGACTTGGAGATTACCTCGATGGTATGTTTGAGTGTGAGCTTGAAAGGCTGAATTGTTGTGGCATTCTAATTGCGTCTTAATCGAGGAAGTTAAGTTGCGAAGATTCTTATGACCATTGGTAATATCAATGTAGTTACCTTATTGTATTTATTTATACTTAGGTACAAGTCTTACTGGACTGATTGTCTTGTAATTTTCGGTTGTTTAACGAGCTATAGTTACGTTTACATTAATTACCAACTTTTATATTAAAGCAAACTGTTTATTGTGCGTGTATGCCGAACTGTACTTACTCTATAGATTTACTTTAGACTTTATAAAATTCCATCTCAATTTAAATGCTAAAACTCTAAAAACGACATGTTTTACGCATAATGAATTGCCAAAGATCGAAGTAAACTAGTGCTAGCGTGGGCATTATCCCTGCTGATCACAGTCAGCACTAGTCCAAACTATTGCTCAGCCGCAAAGTGCAGGGAACTTTGAATCGGGACTAGTTATACACACAAGTACAGGATAAGACTAGGCTGATTACATTCCGTTTGAAGTGTTGAAGTAATCAAGTTATTTCCGCAATAGATAAGTGTAGCTGCGGGATACCCTGTACATAATCTCACACACCCAAATCACAAGTTCTAATCAATCAACAAGTCTCACAGCGTTCCGGCATAGTATTTATATCAAACATTCATTCAAAGGTCCATAAAGATGGATCCTGTTACAATTACCATGTCGGTCATTAATTTTGAAAGCTCTTGCACGAACCTCAAGCTGATCCTTATAGTAATGGTAACGTGGTTCACCATGCAGCTCAACGTGAAGGCGGGGCCCATTTCGCCCCAGATGCTTCGCATACAGACTATCTTATCCTGCAGTCCCTTTCTCCTCTAGATGATCCACAGAGAGAACGCCTAAGAGCACTTGGGGTTGGCATTCAACAAGTCATTTCAGGCAACACATACTTTTGCAAATACGATCCGCACGAGCTACAGGAACTTCGATCGCTACCGTTCCTAAACTTCGTGAACCCTTACCACCCAGAGTATGTGGTTGAAGATGCGCTCAAGGCTGGTGGCTCAAAATCACCGGACGAGGAGCGCCACAAGGTGTACATTACGCCCCATGATGATTGCACTTCGCCTGCGGATCTAAGGGCTCTTGCACAGAGGATCGCTGATCGCCTCAGCATGGATGCTTCCAACTTTGTCCCGCAGACTGGCTACCTTCGGGGATGGTTGAAGCCAGAGGATCTCGACATAGTAGCCAAGTTTGATCAAGTTCGTTTCATCAGTGAGGTCCAAGAAGACGTTGCCTTCAACTGGATTGCCCGGGGGGACATCAACATTCTGGATCCCCCAGTGGCTGCAGCTATGTTCCAATCCGAGAATCAATATGAATGCGAAGGTGAAGTCGTGGCGGTGGCTGACATGGGTTTTGATGTCGGCCATCCAGCCTTTGCATCAGTCGGCTCAACCAGCACCACCTCCAGAGCCACCGCCAAAAGTTGGCGCATCACGGACCCTGGTGATGTTACCGACGTAAATGCCCATGGAACACACGTCGCAGGTAGTGTTGCGGGCAACTGGAACTCCCCGGGCGTGCAGGCACCTGTTATGGGTACTGCCCCTAAGGCAAAGCTATACTGCCAAGTTTTGTTCGAGAAGGATGGGAAAAAGATTGCGTTTCCAGCGGATCAAAGTTTTCAGACGGTTATTGCCGAAGCGAAAACCCAAGGGGCTATTGTGCATACAAACTCCTATGGCAAAAGTCTGAGGAAAACTCAAACGAGCATGGAGCAGAACGGCTACACACAGGACTCAGTGGATGTTGATCAGTCAGCATGGGACAATCGCAATCTTACCATCCTCTTTGCCGCTGGGAATTTTGGTCGTTTTGCAACGCCGGGAGGACAAATTGGAGCTGAGGCGGCTTCCAAAAATTGCATCACTGTTGGTGCTTGCGAGCCCTCTCACCCCCTCGACTATAACCCTGCTCGAGCGCCTGTCAGTCGATATAGCGAGGGCCAGCCTCGAGGGAATACAAACCGAATGGGATTCTTCAGTAGTGTAGGGCCAACAAAAAACACTCTGGTTACAGGAAGCGACAGTCGTATCAAGCCAGATGTCATCGCTCCTGGAGCTTGTATCTATTCTGCCAAGTCTAGGCAAGCTACAAAGGTTGGAGATGGAACAGGCCAGCAATTTGATTACCTCGGGACGCCTCCTGACAACACGCCACCAAACGATCTATTCTTCTTTCAACAGGGCACTAGCATGGCTACGCCGATCGTGGCGGGCTGTTGTGCTGTGATATGCAAAGCACTACGTATCGGAAACATAGACATGACATCAGCACTGGTCAAGGCTATATTGATCAATGGAACAACTGATATGACGACACCTCAAGTAACGCAACGTATGATAGGAAAGAGACCTATTACTCTCCCACCAGCAAATCCAGAGATATTTCTTCCAGAAGCAGAAGTAGCTCTCTCAGCGACACCATCACCGCAGCAGGGCTTCGGCCGCATAAATCAAGCCAAGTCACTGCTGTGCATCCCAACCTATGGTGGGGTCTACGGCGGAGTATACCCTTTGAGTGACCCGTCTGCGGCTGCACTACAAAAAGGTCAAATGAAGGAGATACCCATCGATATTCCTATCGCACCCTCGACTGATGGCACAACTCTTGGTCCTCTAGTACCCAAACTGACAGTTACCATGTGCTATACTGACGCCCCGAGCGTACAAGGGTCCGGATCCTTGGTGAACAAAGTGGCTATGAACGTGAAGGCAGGCGGCCAAGTCAGGTATGGGAACAAGTCAGACACAGACACCCGGCCTGATCAAGTAAACAACGTTCAGAAAGTGGTATGGACAGATATCCCAGTCGGAGAGGCTAAAGTTTGCGTTAAATGCTTGGATTTGAATTCGGGCCTTCAAGGCACCGATGTGGACCCCACTGCAGGAGGACAGGACTTTGCCGTAGCTTGGTACTTGGAATGGGTGGATACATCTAATAATCCTGAGTACAAGGCATTAAGCAAAAGTAAGACATCTGTAGCTGCAATTGAGTTTATAAAAGCTTTATAGATAGAAATACCAGTATTAAATATTTCATAACTAGTTACTATAGAGTTTAAAGGTCCATAAAGCCAAACTGTTCGCTAGGCTTAGAAGTAAGACCAGAGCAGCGACATTGAAATTATAGTAAAGAGGGTAAATACTATATATATGCTAAAGTATATATTTATATATATAAGTTATGTATATAGAGATTATTAATCAAAATAGGATAAATTAGTTATTATAATATGGATTATATAAAATAAACCGGAGATAAATAAGCAGTTTAGGGGTTTATAATAATGAGCAATAAATAGAAGAGTAGGCTGTCGACGCAAACAATAATTGTCAGGGTTTAACCACGAGCGGCGATAGTACCTTAGGTCGCCAACAATAGCTTTAAAGGCTGGTGTGTCAGTTGTAACGCCAGATCAACTAGGTTCACTAAAGACAGATAAAGAGGGTTACTAGAGAGATGCTGTGCTTCTTCGTCTAGAAATTTTCAATGCACATACTTAGGGTTAAATATTCTTGAGTCCAATGCTATAATTAATTAATGTTCTTTAATTATGCTCACCGTCGGGGAGTCTGGAAATAACCATAATATCATTCTCTTGCTTCCAAATTAACGTCTTCCTGAGCTTTTCAGTCGTCCAAACTTAGGCCTAAATTATCTGTACTATCCTCGGTATCTTCTTCTGAGTTCATGTGGGTTCCATCTTCAAGAGGTATCTCCTTAGTGCCATGGCTTCTTTCGCTGCCAGGTTCTAAATCATCGTTATATAGAGGCCCAACGTCCTCGAACTTATGCTCCGGGTTATGAAAGTCGGACCTGTGGGGGAAGCATTTGAAACAAAGGGAAAAGTCCCTATTGCACTCAATACACTTCCACAACAAACCAATTATGTCCTAAAAGCATCAGGTCATTAGTCTAGATACCGGAATTTCTCAGATGGATTGACTGACAACAAGACAGCTTTTGCATTGCACGCCTTTATAGTGGCCTTCTCTACTGTTGTGGAAGTATTCGTCCCAGACCTCCTTCTCGGGATCGGCCCCTGATTCTATCAGAAGCTTCACAAGGTCTACAGCGCCATTACTGGTCGCTATGTGGAGGATACTACCGTAGCTGGGACTGAAGGTATTCACCTTGGCACCTCGCTCGACGAGGTGCTTGGCGACATCCATGTTGTTCTTGCTGATGGCCACGGCGAGAGGCGTGTATTCTTCGATATCTCGGGCATGCAGGTCGGAGGTGGAATCTACCAGACAACGAACCACGTCAACGGATGTAGACTCTCGTATCGCATGGAGCCGCGTACGCTTCTCTCCATCGACCCGATCCTTAGGTACGTTGTAAGGTGCAGAGAATAGTAACCTCAAACCCTTCTCGCAGTCCTTCGACCCTGCTGCCACTCGAAGTAGGATGTCCACCACGTCTTCGTTGTCTTTGTTGATGACGTGAGGATTAGCCCCAGCTTCTAAAAGAGCCTTGACACATTCAAAGGAATAGTTTTGGCATGCCAATTGAAGTGGAGTGTAGCCGATGTCCTCTTCAACAGCCGCATCGTCTCCCATCTTAGCCTCCAGGTCAGGCTTCGGGTCATGATCTAGGATGATCTTGATGGATTCTAGGAGGCTGTCACTTGCTGCCAGGTGGAGTGGGATTCCCCATATGCTGGTGCCATCGATTGGAGCCCCTTTCTCGAGCAAAGAAGGCAGGATCTCGGACTGACTGAAGGCTCCATGGAGTATCCCCATACCCTCAGGCCCCTTCCATTTCATATCAGGATCCTCATGCTGTACGAGGTATTTCGCCACGTGAGTTTGCTTGTTGTATAGGGCAGTGAAGAGAGGCGGATCAGATTTGTCGCCCGTGTAGTTCACACCAGCCTTGCTCTTTAAAAGAAGCTTCACCATATCCAAGTCTCCCTCCTTGCAGGCTCTTGATAGTGGCGTTTTGCTGTAAGCGTCATTCTCATCAATATAGTCAAGGACAGCACCGTGTTCGATAAGTAGGGACACCAATTCAATGTTGCCGGCGCAGACAGCGTGGACAAAGGGTGTGTCCTGGCCTGGGGGTGTCATATCCATGCTCGGCTTAGGATCATACTCGAGCAACAGTCGAACAACATCAACGTGGCCTCCTGCAACGGCCCTGTAGAGTGCAGTTCCGTTGGCACCTTTCACGTCTGGGCCCGCTTTGTGGCGGAGCAAGATGCGCACACATTCTACGAGGCCGTCACCCGCTGCGACCACAAGCACTGGCTCATCTCCCCCTCCATACTGTGCGCCTGACTCAAGAAGCAAGTCAAGAACTTTGTGTGCAGAGCTTCTTATCGCGGCTCGTATGAGTTCCTCGCCGATTGTTTCCTCAGTGTTGACCTTTACGCCACCATCCATGATAATCTTGACCAAATCTGGATCTCCCACCCTCACTGCCACTAATATGAGACTATCCTCGTCATCATCCATCATAGACAAATCTGGCTTCTTCTCTGACCTGAGAAGAAGATCGACTGTAGAGACGTGATCCCGCCACGCTGCATCAATGATTGGGGGAGCTAACCAGTATATGCCAACCTTGTTGATGCCACAGCCAGATAACAGCATCGCAGACAATAGGCTGTTCTGTCCCATTACTGCAGCTCGATGAATGAGATTTTCGGGCCACCTAAAGTTCTCCTTGTCAGGAATCCGCGCAATCAAGGCATCCAAGATTTCGACATTGTTTTGTGCCGAGACCCAGAGCAAGGCCACTTAAAGGTTCTCTTCGTCAATTGTAACAAGACGAAGAAGCTTGATGGCGATTTGCTTATTGCCCCATCGGACGGCCTCAACGGTTGCAAGCCAACAATCGTCATTAAACTTGGGTTTCCCGTTTTCAGCAGTAACTTTCTCATCCACGCAGTCCTCCAGACCTAACATGGCGAAAACGGGGAGCGTCGATATGTAGTGCCGATCAATTCTTGTGAAAGGATTGGATAAGAGCCAAAAAGGAATTTCCCAGCAAGCTCGAGACTCCTTGTCACTAAAGAGCTCATCAACAAGATGCTTTGGTTTAAACCTCCCACTGGCCTTGTGATGATCAGCCCAAAATCGAATAGCGTACTCAGCCATGCTGATTCGGGGATGGAAAACCGCAACGGCTTCCAGTGGCGCATCTGATGGACATGCGGCGATCCTCGTAGAACAGAATTCATCAAGTGACTTTTGCGCACTCTGGAGTTGCAAGTAGCGCAAGCAAGCCGTTACCATTGAGCTATTGACCCTAGCCGTCGATTCTTCCGCGATGTAGTCCTCCCACTAGATAGAACGACGGGTGACTGAACTTGACATGGCAGTTTTCAACAGTAATGATTCCACTCAGAGACTTGACCAATTCAGCCATTTCGGCTTCCTTATCGAGGTCATCCAAAGAGAGTCGTTTGTCCCGGCATGTGTGCAATTTAACTGCTTCGACGAGGGCATCAGGTGACCAAGGTTCCGCAGCGTACTTGACCCAATTAAAGGCAGTCTCCGCCCTTGTCTGTAGATAAGGCGGTAGATGTGCTATGAAGACTTTGGTAATGTTATTTGCCGTGGGAGGAAATAAAGTGTGAATGTTTGTCGCGATTTCGTCTTTAGAGCTGCCTCGATGGCAAGACTCAAGCCATGTTAAGATGAGCTGTCCCAGGTGCGGCATCTTATGACATTCCTGGAGGAGATCTTTGATCTGAGGTCAAAATGGTTGTAGATTGGTCGCGTAGCTACTAATCCATCCAGGCCTGACATGAACTCATTGGTCAAGTTATCCCTCGACTCGGTGAAGATGGGGCACTTAAGGAGGTTAATATGCCTCCCAGGAACGATTTGCCCGATTCTGAGTCCGTCACTAGTGGAAGTGGATATGATTATGCGACATGAAGCTTCGGAGTAACTCTGCTCGCTGAGAATCCGGTCCATAAACCACTGTCGTTGATCATCGGGCATTGGTCGAAGCAGCTGATAGAGAAAGTCAAATCTTGGACTGACGCGAGTCTACTTCTGAGCTTCGCGAATATGTGGTATAGATCTGGGACTGTCCAGGCCTTCATATCGCTCAAAAAAGTCAACTCCTTATATGCTAACATCTCAGAGTTGGGCCAGAAATGCCACAAGATGACATTAACTAGCTACGTCAACATTGCTGAAAGACTTCGGTACTGTGAGCCATTCTGGTCAAATTCGAAGTAGATTACTGTCTTCTCCGGCCTTCCTGTCGTTCCTGAAGCAACTGAAGAGTCATATTCGGCGAACCGCAAGGCCTATTGATGTCAAACCCGATTTTGTGTTCTTGAGAAGAGCTTTGTGAATCTGAGTCCAGGGGAAGCAGATCGTCCGTTGTGGTCTTGATGCTTATCAAATCTTCCTTATCTTCATCCTCGATCTCCGCGTTGGGCGTGCGAAACGGGTATGCTTCTTCATTTGACAAAGCCTCCATATTTGGTTGGCCGTGCGACCCAGGGCGATGAGGAGTCATGTTGGAGATGCCCACCACGTTGTGCCGGAACTACCTCCTTTACTTGAAGGCAAGGCTTCAAATTGGATGGACCGTAAATGGTTAACTCCCTAAAGTTATAGGCGAAAGACAAAGCTGTCACTGTAATGAAGATGTTGTTGCCCCTGGGAGGATTGAAAGTAGACCATCAATTATGGCGTGATGCCACTCCTCTCATCAACACTTGGACGTGTCTCATTGGTAGTACCTTATGATGATATAATCAGATTACAATAGGCCTCCAACGCTTGGCTCTTATTTATTCGCCGTATTGAAGTGGATGATGCAGTCCAGGCCAAGGCTATCCATCCTGCTCGCCAGCCGGACCCGACGCCAAATACAGGAATCAGACGAAGCAATACAGTCCGTGACCAGGCGGGAGATGCGGATAGCAGGAAGTCAACGGCTAAGCAAGATGCAGTTGCTCAGAGGGAACTGAGAATTCGGAACCATATCAGCAACTCAGACAGGATCATGCAGAAGCTCAAACTATACTACATGAGGACGCGGAATCCTGAAATGGTCATGTTCTTCTTGTACGGCAAGAATATGAATGGTACGTATGATTGCATGGTCTATGACAAATAAAATACTGATGTGTACGCTAAGATATCCTAACGGGGTTTGATTATCGTGGCCTGCCATCCTCCATAACCTGGAAAGATTTCACCAACCGCTTTGGTCAAGGTAGATCACAAGGCTATAAATTCGACGAGGTCCTACAATACGCTACGTTTCCACAAGTCAAGGTTCTGGTCAAGCCAGGACGCCAGGACAAAGCTAGGTCTGAATCTCAAGCAACTATGCAAGAAGTCAGGAGCCGCAAGGACATGAAATACTTCCTCGACTGGCTGTATGAGAAAGGTGTGCGTCACATCATCAAGCTGTCAGTTGAGGATTCTTGGGACTTGTGTCAGGGAGTCCACAGCGATCAGGTTATACAATCAGCTTTGGAGGGATTTGTTGTTGAGCACTTAGACTGGCAGAAGACGGACTTGGACCCAGAAACAATATTGCACATTGGCAACAGAATTCCATCGGAGGAAGGTCCATCACCTGAAGGCCCGGATATGGATCAGCCAGCAGCAGAGTCACAAGTGAGGAAGCTCACCTTGACTTGGAGTGGGAGCAACGCTGTTCTTCGAGCTTGGAGCGATCAGGATGCTTTGCCCAAGATGCGTCATCTCCAAGAAGTGGAAATAATTCCACCACCGTCACATATGGTATGTTTTTGGGTAACTCGATACTTTTCTTATGGCTTTCCACATGCTAATCTCCGGGAAGATCTGTGATAGCCAGAGTTGGATTGACCGGAAGATCAGAGACTTTGAAAATAGGCTCAACAAGAACCGTCAACCACTCTGGGGCAAGTCACCCTGCTCCCATCGGGGTTTGCCTTTTGGTGACACACCGGTTGGCTCTGTTCGGATCAAGCTAGTCGATCGGGCCACCGGCACCGAGATAAGTATGACCTCCCAGGGTGTATATCCTACGAACATCTCTGCTCCAGATCAAGGCATCAATGCCTACCGATGGTCAGGATCTGTTGATCAATTTGTAAGTGTCATGCATCCATATTGGAAGAGTACACTTGGCAGGTTCTTAGAAATGAATCAGAACATGGGCACAGCAGAGCAGGTTGAGAGTGATATTACCATAGCCTTGATTGACGACGGTGTCGACAAGTTTGGCATCGGCCGGCCAGAGCAAGCTGAGCAAGTTCTTGAAGGCAAGAGCTTCGACTTCCACGATGATAGAGTCAATCCACCGTACCTGTCTGCGAAGGGTCACGGTACAGCCATGGCCCGTATGATTCTACGCGTCTGCCCAATGGTCAAGATTTATCCTTTAACGATCCAAGTGCAAATCTTACTATTGATTCTACGTATGCTGCACGTGTAAGTAATGACTTTACCAGAAGCAGTATAATTCACGAGATTAACGAGTTACAGGCAATTCAAGCAGCCTTGGATAAGAATGCTACTATCATTTCCATGTCATGGACTGTGCCGATGGAACGCGACGACAGTCCTTTGAAGAGTAACTGTGAGTAATATTGTTATAAAGCGTAGCTCTGTGATTGGCTGAGCAGAGCTAATAACGTTAGCTGCTCTATTATATTTAATAGGCTTACCGCTCTTAATTAGCTAGTAGAAAAATAAGGCTTAAATAACCTCTTTAAATACTTACTTTAATAAATAAAGCGGCTAATAATAATTATAAGCCTAGGTAAAAATACCTTTAGTAATTTCTATTATTTAACCTTTTTATTAATTTAAATTCTATTATATTCTTTATCCCTTTAAATTCCTCTTATAAAAGTATATAGCCTATTAGCCTACCTAAGCTTATTTAATTATATAATATAGCTTTATTAACTTACCTTATATTACTATTATAGTTATTAATAAGAATACCCTTAATATTATAATTAATAATTAGGGAGTAGCCTATTTAAATATACCTACTTATTAGGTATATTAAATTTAAATACTAAAGCTTTAAATAGCTACTTTTAGGTTTTAGGATTAAATTAACCTAAACTAAAAAGATAATCCTAAAGACCTTTTAATTTAGCCTTATTATAATACCTTTAAAGACTA